>CAICTM010000587.1:0-58143 GCA_903772945.1 Seminavis robusta
TGGGGTTGTTTGGCCGGTGCATGGTTGAGTTTGCGTGCGGCACGGCTGACTTTTGGGACAGCGGAAGAGGTGCCTTGAGTCTTGAGTATGACGTCGGGGGCATTCTTCTTCTTGGAACCGTCGAGTCGAGTTCAGTTTGTCGAGCAGCCGCGGCTCAACAATCCCTTCATTTTGTCGCTCAAACTCATCGCTGAAGAGAGGTGACTTTGCACTCGCCGTAAATAGATTGATTTTCTAATACTTAAAGGGTTCTACTTTCTCGCTTTTTTATTCACTACATTACTTAACGGCCTACAAAACCCTCTCACTTCTCGCTGTTGCTTTCACTTTCTGATCGCTTAATCTTCTAAAAACGGTGATCTAAACGTCCTGAGGATTCTTTTTCTTTGCTGCATTTCGAGCATGATTCACTGCTGATGGGAGGGCCGCTGCTTCGCCAGATATTTCCAATGCCAGTTGGGCGATTCTGGAGGCAACGTCTTCCTCCTTGAGCTCCATCATTCTTGGGTTGGCGATGAATTGATCGGTCACAGACTGTCGGACCGACCTCATGATGGCATCCACTTTGGCCTTTCCTCCCTTCGGCATCTTCTTCTTTGGCTTGATTTCGCTACCAGTTTGGGCTTGCGGCTTCTTCGCTTTTTGTGGTGTGGGGGCACCCATCCTCGCCATTATCTCGGCATTCATTTCGGATTCTTCGATCAGCCATTTCTTCAAGCTGTTTCGGTCCACAGAGGTGTCGTAGAGTTCGTTCTGCGAGTTGTACGACAGGACGCTGTCGTTGGGGGATTCTTTTTTTGGTCGCCAAAAACCCAGTCGGTGAGTCTTCGTTTTACTGGTGATGAAGACATCAGCGAGCAAGAACATGTAGGGTGACTCACCGGGTTCCATGCGTCCACCAGTGTAGTGCCCTGCAGCATCCTGGTTGGCGAGCTGTTGCTGGATTTGCTTCTCGATGGACGGAACAGGGGCATTGTTGATTTTGGTTGGGGGGAGACCGGCTGGTTCAGGTGTGAGTGGTGGTCTTTTGGCGGCACGGCTGTGTTGTTTCTGGGGCTCACGGTTCTCCTTGTCTGGTGTTTCGTACAGGCGGTCATCTTTGGGTTTCCCTTTTGGCTTAAGCGGAGGCGTGGGGGGCAGTTGTTCTTGAGTAAAGAAACCAAACATGCCGTCCTGGTTTGGCGATGGAGTTGATCTCTTGCATGGGGAAAAGGTGGGTGACATGATGCTCCTGCCCCTCAGTGCGTATCTCACTCGTCCGTATTGGTGTGACATTTTTTTGTGACAGTAACAAAACAACAATCAACCGAATCATTGGCGGCAGGTGTTGGGGGGAGGCGATCCGTGAAATTTGAAATTTAAATTGGATGGCCAATACTTTGGTGCCACGCAAGCAACGCGACAATCCACTCCCATGGCTATTTCCTTCGCTGGAACCTGAATGGCGAGCGACTGAGAGTGCCGCCATGGAGGGACGGTTACGGTACATAGGGCCCATGATACGCATGCAACAATCAACAAATATCTATAGCTTAATAAATGGGTTCCTCTATTTGGACCTCCTTATTAGTCGCATTGGTGATGCATTTGGCGGTGCTTTTTTTCTGGTCATCGCTGCTGCTTATGCTGGGCTTTTTTAAAATCGTACGTTTTCCGTAAGCATAATTTTTCAATAGATTCGTTGCTTTTCAATGCAGCGGCAGGGCTCTTATCGCCCTTGGTGGCGACGCCTACGCCGCAGAAATAGGCGTGGGACCAGGCACGACGACACCAACAGACGTGGAGATGGTACTTTGAGCAGAGGCCAGAGGAGGCGACGGGCCGTTCGTGAGGTGCACCGGCTTGAGGATGGTGGGGTTATGCCCTCCTTCGATGAGTTGCGCCCTGTTCTCACCGACAATGACAAAGCCCAGGAGTTCTTTATCAAGAAAGGGGTTATCTGTCCACCGACTGTTTGTCCGCGGTGCACACGTCCTATTGCGTACACACCCAACCAAAGGAACACTGTTCGATGCAGAGCAGCTGCTTGCCGGTTCATTATTCCTTCCAAGTGTGATAAGTGTGACGGTCCTATGGCAGAATACCATGATGACACCGGCGAGCTACGTTCCAAAGTTTGCCAGAACAGCTCCTGTCACTGGACCTGGAGAGTGAAAGGAACGGGCTACGAATGCAGTGTTCTCAAGGGCAGTGTTCTACAAAATGTAAAGATTCGCAAGGATCAGGTCCTATGGCTCGCTTACTTATGGCTACTGAAGGTTCCTGCCAGGACGGCATCACACATTACCGGAGTGTCCGAGGGTACCGTTGGCAGGTGGTATAGACACTTTCGCCGAATGGTGATTGAAATGGTTCTCCAAGCTGACAAGGAAGACTACATGCTCGGCGGCCCTGGTAGGATTGTGGAGGGAGATGAAGGCAAGTTTGGACGCCGGAAGTACAACCGTGGAAGATGTGTGAACGCTGACTGGGTCTTTGGAATGGTTGAGAGGGGAGGAGAGCGAAAGCTAGCTCTGATTGTCATTCCAGATCGGAAGGCCAACACTCTCCTGCCCCTCATCATGTCTTTCGTACGTCCTGGGACCCAGATCAACACTGACAAACACGGTGGCTACAACAAAATTAAGGACCTGGAGGGATACAACTACGAACACCGTACTCTATGCCACAAGTATGAATTCGTCGCTCAGGATGGAACCCACACCCAAACGATCAAGGGCAACTGGAGAGTATTGAAAAAAAATGTGCCGGAGTCACAACGCGAGGGCAGCAATCTACAGGAGTACTTGTACGAGTGCATGTGGAGGAGGAAGCACGCCAAGCATTTGTGGAAGTCGTTCATCGAAGGACTGGCATGCCTTCGCTACCGCCCTGAGGACATTGACCGATTGTGGGAGATGAGAGAAGATCGAGAGGAGTCTTGGTCGCCGGAAGAGTCTTCTGTTGATGATTCCCTCGACGCGAATTCTAGTGTTAGTGACGATGACAGCCTTAGCGAGCCGTCCTCCGATTACATGGTGATCTAGTAGATAATAGAATCTAACGAGTAGTAGTGTCATTGTTTTTGTTGATGTGGATCCCGGCGATTCTTCTGTTAACTCGTCCATCCTTGTCTCTTGTTGAGGTTCTTGTTAGGGGTCACCGGGTTGAAGATGAGGGTACTACTGTGTGATTTGTGTAGGGGGTGGACGTACGTGTGTGCGTTTTTCAGTACAATTAGTCGGTAGTAATGATGTCACTTACGGAGCTGATTTAGCAAATTTTGTTAACCGGTAGAACCAAGACTTAAACGTCCGGTGTCATGCTGGATGGTACCTAGTGATTGCTGACACATTTCGGTTCCGTTTGTCGGTTAACTGGAAAAACAATTAGTGTTGCGGGATTAGGCGTCTAAGTACACTGCACCAGTTGTACTTCGTTTTTTTCGGTTTGGTCGTTAAGTAGTTAGCGATTGGTACGTTTTGCACGTTGCCTTCGTGAAAATGGACAAAACCCGTACATTTCTTGCTGTATCATTCATAATCTTGGTTGGTGAGCGACAGCTATGCCCTATTTTTGGGAGTTCTCGGGGCGTTAATGATACCATTTTTTCACTTCAGAAAATGGTGTCCGGTGGTGCGTCCTATGTAATGCGGTGATTTATTGTGTGATTTTGGGGCTTCACCATGACGAAAAAAGTTGACAAACATGGGGGACCATGGCCATTGTCCGTCGAATTAATCGATTTACATGTAAGCCAAATGGCGCATGCTGCTTTTCTGTTTGCTTTCCACTCCCCAGCAGCCGTGAATTTGATTTACGAAATGCTGTTGGGTTGTGTCGCCGGTGTAACTTTGACGTTGAACTAACTCGCCTGTTCGTTCTAGCCGTTTTAGTCGTTAGTTTCCCCACCATCTGGTGGGGGCACTACCGTTAGAGGTACAGTTAACGCTCGCTTATATTTATAATCTTATATTTATTCGCTCTATAATATTTATTATATCTCGAGTTCCCCCCCCCAGTCACGAGTGATCGTGAATGACGTCAGTACACCCTCGCAAATCTCGTAGCAGCAAAACAATCGCTCGCAATCCATCCAAACGTCCAATTCGACAGAGACATACGTGTAAATGCCAATGCATGCCAATGCATGCCGATGAGGTGCCGATGGAGTTCGCTTGCCTGTCCATTCTCTGCCAGTCCGCGCAAATCTTCGTCGTGGGGTTTTTCATGGTGTTTTCGCGAGATTTGCGCAGAATGGCAGAGAGGAGACAAAAACAATTCTCTGAGCAACAAAACAAGTGCAAGCAAACCATAACAATTCCTCCAATCGACAACAACCGAAGCCGAACTGGCTGTCCTTGATGATGAGGAGCCTGAACCGATGGACGTTGACCCGAACCTGCCGATGTGTTTGCCTCATTGCCGAAGCTGAAGAGGCCTCAATAAGCTGTCCGAAATGCCTCCAGCTTGGGTATCAACCAAGCTGCTACTGTGCATCTTGATAGGTTTGCCAGAGCCTTGAATATGGCCAGGGCGACAAGGGCTGGCAAACGCAAACGTGATGGCACTCTCCACTCGTTCTTTACTAGTGGTTAGTAGCAGTAACGCTCTATATTTAGACACACTGTTATATTTACTGGATTCCTGAATCCCCCCCTGTATATATATATCTGAATGTTGACTGTACCCGACTCGACTCCAGTCCTCACGTCGTTAAGTCGTGGTACCGGTACCGGTAGTAGTCGGTATGAAGTTGGCAAGCTCTTCCTGGCAGATTTTGTACATACTTAGACTACTCCACTCCTCCTCTTCCTGTCTTTTGTCGCTGCCATAGCCCATGCGACGCATGGAGTCCTTAGCATTGTAGGTGGTTGGTATGCTGTCATAGGTTTCCTTGCGGTGTTGATTTTCTTGCAGCGGAGGGCGGTGGCAGCTGCGGAGAGGCAAGAGGCGCTGTACAACGACGTAGGGGCGTGGGTACGTGCGGAGCATAAGAAGCTCTACAAAAATGCAAAGAAGGGTGCAACTGGTGCCCGCGAGTTTGCTGATTATGCTGGGTTGTTTACTAGAGAGGCAAAGTTGGAAGATGACACGAAATTGGGCGAGTTGACACGGAAGAAAGATAAGCTGGTGTCTCTTAGACCCTTTGACTACGATACCGCATCCAAAGTCACCAAGGCTCTTGGGGAGGATATGACTTTCAACTCGAATGCTATTGAGGGGAATAGAATCACAGCTCGGGAAACGACGAACAAAATTTCCGCACCTGTTGTTATCATGAACAACACTCGGCCCCCCTTTTCTCTCCAGGGACGCTTCGGAGGCCTTCACCTCCTCATTGGCGAAAGAAAGGTTATCACACTGGAAAAATCCTCCAGCTTTGGGCTGCTGCAAAGGGAATGGGTGCTATCTATCTTGGATAGCCCTGTGAGATCATTCCTTCAACCTCCCTCCAAAGGGCTCGAGAAGCTTCAGGGACATGGGCTGAGGGATGAGCCCCATGTTTGATAGCTGCCTCAAGTGCTTTGACGGTGAATGATTCCTCCATGCTCCCTCTGAAGACTCTGTTTTTGTGTGGAATTGCTGCAATAGGGCTAGTGTGAGGGAGAACGTTCTTGAGTTCTTCTCATGGGATCAGCTGGGCGTATCCCTGCTTGGGAACGTTTTCCTTGACTTCTTTCTTGAGGGGCTGTCACCGCCTCAGATGCATTGGACATCCTGGCCATGGTATTGCTATTTGCATCCAAGTCTTGTTATGAGTACTAAGGAGCCACATGCTCGATGGAGTGCACTTGATTGTTGTGGCGTCTGCTGTCAAACAAGATTTGTCCAGTGCAACCCAATCTACAAGCTGTAGCTCCGTGGCCATTTGACTGAAGTTTTGGATTGCAAGCTTGAGGTCAGAACAAGTGATCTCTCTTGATGCTGACAACATGGCAAGGCATCGTTAGGATGGTTGGCTGCCTCATTGCTGCTGTGGACACAATACAATTTCCATTCTTATAAAACCCATTCGAAGGATTTCATAGCACTGCTCTTTAACCCATCGCATAATAATGCCTTTGCAGGGCTGACAAGTCGTCTCTTTGCAGGATCGTGCCGCAACGGTCATGATCCACCATTTGGTAGGATTCTTGAATCGGATTTAGGGCAGAGTTTGAAACTCTACCCTATTAGGGCAGAGTTTCAAAACTCTGCCCTATTCAGCAATAGCCGCAACTGATCCGGTGCCGACTCTTACCTGCTAATACACTGTACAAGCGTTCCGCTTTGATGTCGCCCAATAGTAGGCAAAGCCACAGGATGAACTTTTACGACTGTACCGTACAGGATCGTGCGAGTTGGCTCCGACCAGCAACGAAACGGCGTGCAAAGTTCGTTCGCAGTTGCTGTGTCCCGCACGACTGCCGCGCTTTCGAAAGATCCTTTTCGTTCTCACAAAAATCAAAGTCACGAAGACCAAACAGAAAGAAGAAACAGTGGAGCCTCCATCCAACGAAGCCAACGAAAGGAAATAGAGATAGAGACCCATAGAAGGTAGAATAGATACCAACGGAAGTGAGAAGAGCACCACAATAATCATGGCAACTGAAGCTCAACAGAAGGAACGGGAGGAGGCTATGGGATCCCTCGAAAGCATTCTCAAATCCAACAAAGGAACCAAGCCACGAAATTTCCGGGAAGGATTGACACACGGCGGTAGGTCAAATCAAACATGAGATGATTTTACTACTAGTAACAATGCGTTCTTTCGCCTGTCCTGATATCTGATCTTTTTTGCAATATTATCCTCAGTGAGCAACATTGTTGGTGGAGCCGTGGGAGCAGCAGGGGTAGCAGTTCTTGCCCCCACCGTCGGTTTGGCTCAAGGTGCCAAGAATGGAGGCGTTTTGGGAGGAGTTGTTGGTTTGACCGGTGGAGCAGTCGTGGGCGTTGTTGGCGCTGTCGGCCTGGCTGTTGGAGGTATGTCCCTTTTTTTTGAAAATTTGGCAATCTTAGGTTCTTTTGTGTGAATGACTTTTGCTAAACCACAGCCTGGATGTTACCGTCATGTCATTTCATTCCAAATATCTACAATCTACTGCCTGGATCGGTACTTCTAAAATACTTACTTGCTGACAAACAAAACAGGAGTGGCAACTGGCGTCACTCAAATTGTACAAGGTACAGCAGCCACTCCCAAGGCCATTAAAGCACAGTCCAAGGGCCAGTGGTGGAACGAAATTGAAGGGAGATGGGTCAGCACCAATCTGCAAGAAGATGCCAATGATATCCAGAGCATCCCTGCCGATGATTCCGACATTCTGCGAAAAATTGAAGATAAATTGGATAGTCAGACACACCTTGACGTGGACAAGCCCGTCAAGGATACCCGGTATTACGATGTGCTGGAGGTGGATCCCAATGCCGAGTCATCGGCCATCAAGAGAAAATATGTAAGAACAACAATCATTGACACGGCAGCTCATGTGCCATTCGTTTCGGACGGCTGACAATTTACACGATTGCTACACCCAAAACAGTACATCCTTGCGAGAAAATATCACCCAGATAAAGTTGGAGCAGACGACCAGGAAGCAGCCAACAAATTCAAGGATATCGCAGAAGCCTACCAAGTTCTCAGCGATCCCTCATTACGATCAGTCTATGATAGAGAGGGTTTAGAAGGATTGAGCCCAGACAAAACAAGCACCGCCGGATCAGGTCAACCAAAGGTCGATCCAGCCCTGTTGTTTGCATTCTTGTTTGGCTCGGACAAGTTCCAAGATTATGTTGGACGATTGGCCACTGCAACCTCTGCCAGTATCGGAGATTCTCAAGATCTTTCGGCTGGAAGTGCTAGATTGCTTCAGATTAGAAGAGTCAAGCGGCTGGCGGTTACATTGGCAGTGAAACTGCAAAACTGGGTGGATGCTGCCGGCACCAAAGAAGCGGAGGCTGGATGCAAAGAAAGATGGGCAAAGGAGGCTCAAGATTTGAGTTCGGCAAGCTACGGCATTCAACTTGTACATACGATTGGGCAGGTACGTGGTGTGGTTGCACGAACAATGCAACAAGAGACTGGATGCATGTGACTTGAAGCTAAACAACAATATGCGTTTCCATTTTTGAACAGATCTACATGTTGTCAGCAGTGCAATTTCTTGGCTCGGTCGATTCCGGCATTGGTTTGCCAAGCATCTCAAGATGGGCGAAATCTCACCATGCCAGGATACAAGAAAGGCAGCTGCACGGTAAGAATGCAATTCAAGGGATTACCACAGGCATCGATATGATGGCACTTCAACAACAATATGAACAAAAGATGAAAGAAGTCCAAACGGACGAAGAACGAGAGGCTGCAACCAGAGAAATGGAAAAGGCCGCATCGGAGAATTTGTTAAAGGTCTTGTGGACGACTACGGTGGTAGATCTGACCAGCACGCTCCACGAGGTAGCTCAGATGGTTTTCTTCGATGAATCAGTCGACAAGAAAGCGAGAAAGCTCCGCGCTCAGGGACTGAAGGCATTGGGCCACACTTTTATGGATTGTCCGCCACCAGCAAAGGATGGATCTGACAGGGAAATGGATGCACGGGATGTGTACGAGGAAGCTGCTTTCAATGCGATGCTAGAAACAATGAGACGCAAGGACGAGGCTTCCTTCAGGGCATCGATGAGATGATAGAAATGGCTCGACCTCAACTCGGCAATGGCGGAAAACGGCGAACCAGGCGGAGCCTAGTCTAGAATCTACAGATCAAGACTGTTTGGATTTGAAATAACTTTTGTTCAATGTTACATGAGAGATACTATATATAGAAAGCATTGTGTAGATCCTCAGGCCGCCGTTTTCTTGTTCGCACAGCTGAACCTTAGCCTTGGCTGACACGAGCGTTGTAGGCCACTTCTTGGGTCTCAAAGAAGATGTTTCCAGCTCCCACTGGCTCACTGTTCCACACATACATGGTGATGTAGTCTGACATTTGAATAGAGCGGAAGATGCGTTAGAAGTCTGCATAGGATCACAACACTTTTCACTACCGGTACGTTACTTGGCGACGGCCACAACTCACCTTGATAGTTTGCGCCTTCCAAAACCGCAAAAACTTCCGCTGCTGATGGAACAGTTGTGCCTGTGGAGATAGAGTTGCGGTGCAATGGGTGAGTAAAGGTTACCCCAGCACACCAATCCTGAAAGCTAACTTGTTTGGTTTCTGTCGAACTTACCTGTCTGGAAGAATGCGTTAGCATCGAAATTGATCAGGACTGGCAGGTTATTGCCAGCGTTGAACTCGGCAGGCGGGACAAACACTGCCTCGAACGAGTCGAGGTTGGGAAATTGAGCTCGCAACAGCTGATCATAGAACGCTGTTGTTTGAACCATTAAACCATCAATTTCTTCTTGTGTTGGTTCTCGTGCCGTCACCCCGTCAAAGAAACCAAACTCAAGTCGAGACTCGACCAGAATGCGCTCCGTGCCAGGAGGAATCGCAATGGGAGCCGGAACAGGCGTTGGTGCTGGGGCGACAGTGGGACCATCGGGCGCTGTTGGACTGTTCGGATCAGGAGCTGTGGTCGGAGCTCCCGGCGTCGTCGGAGTCTCAGGTGCGGTGGGACCTGTGGGACCTTCATCCTCGGTGGGCAACGGTGTGAACGAGGGGAAGGGAGTGATACTGGGCAGTGGGGTTGCCGTCGGGATGGGGGTAAACGAAGGCAGGGCAGTGGGGAAGAAAGTAGGCGCAGAGTCCGGACAGTATGGCAGTCTTGCCATCATCATCTTCATACCGTGATTCATATTAGGGCGGTCGCGGTGCTTATCTTGGCCGTGGTTCATCTTCCTGGCTCCATTTCTGTGTCCGCCACGGTTGCGTCCTCGGTGACCAAGGCGCCTGGCGTCATCGTGTGTGGACCGCAAGACACGCTCTCGGATCCTATAGCTGTCGCTCCTCATGTTTCTCCTGTTTCTCCTGTGTCCTTTTCCTTTGCCTTTGCCTTTGCTGCTTCCTCCCCCGACACCCTTCGACATCTTCTTACCGTCGTTACCGTATCCTGGTGGCAACGGAATACAGTTCACAAATGGGATTGGCTCAATTCTATCAGGCAAGAATCTGAGTTTCTTCCCGCCACCTTTTCCTTTGCTGCCCTTGCTGCCGCCCATCATACTACCGCCTTTTCCTCCACCTTTGCCTCTGCCGCCACCTCCGCCGCCACCTCTGCCGCCACCTCTGCCGCCACCTCCTCGGCGACGTGCAAGCTCACGTTCTAATGCAATGCTCTGGACCTTGGCAATGCGATCTTCTCTTGTTTCTTGACCATCCTGCTTGTTGGTTCTCAACTCGGCTCCACATACACCGGTGTATTGACTTGAAAGCAATGCCACTGCCGAAAGCAGGAGCAGATGAATAAATTTCCTCATATTCTCTGAAAGCGTATCTGCCAAACTACTTCTGTGTTCCTCTTCTCTTCTTTTCCTTTGGACTCGAGATCAAGCTAAGTGGGAGGATACTAAACTACTTCTAGTATGCTGATTTTTGTTGAGGCTTTGCTTGGATCGCTGCAGGATCAAATTGTGATCGTTAGGATGGTTTTCCCTCTCACAAAATCCACAAAAAAGACAGAACAAAATTGTCAGAGTTTTCGTTTACACGACAAAATGTGTGCAGAAAGGAGCGTTGAGTGAAGCATCTTACCCCGGATGCGCCGCGCTCGAAAGCTTGTCTAAGTCGGTTCGGTATTTAGGCAGATGATTCATGGTATTTAGACTGTAATTTGCTGAGCACAAAGCGTTTGATGGACACACCTGCGGAGTGATTTGTGGGCACATTATTAAAAGACCCAGTGTACATAGGGTTCGGGTACACCCCAACTTTGGAGTGCGGATTTGGGCTCGAGCTACAGGTACATACTGTACGGTACAAGTACAGGCTTAGCTGATGTTCTACCAGTAGATGTGGATAGGAGGTCGTTGGCTGGATGGCCGTGCCGAGGAGGATACCGCAAGGTCATTGTACCGGTGTGGTCGCTTCGCTGTATCGGTAGCCAAGAAAGTCGGCTCCCTACTTAGTAGGTGCAATAATGTAAAGTACCGTGCATGCAAAAAGATTCCTGGACGATGAGTGCGAACGTAGTCAGCACCTAATCCCATTTTGAGCAATGGATGAGCTTCCATGGACAGCAGAAAGCACAGAATTATAGGTATCATTCCTGGCACTACATGTAGTTGTCAAAAATAATGAACGCCTCTCTTCATTGATTGTTGTTTACCACCACGGCATTTTGCATGGAGCCTCTGGTCTCTTGCACGTCATTTTACTATTTACTTCCCCCCTCTCTGAAGAGCCTCCAAGACTTCACTCCATACACCCTCCATTTTCTGGTTGGCATTGACCGTCCTGACAATCCCGTGAGGTTTGTAGTGATCCAAGATGGGTACGGTTTCACCGTGATATCCTTGCAGTCGCTTGACCAATGCCTTGGCGGTGTCATCTTTTCGTTGCATGAGTGCTTCACCGGTTTCATCGTCGAGCATGGTCGATTCGATGGGTTTGCCCTGCGCATCTTTCTTCATGGACTTGGGGGGTGCATACTTGACGTGGTAGGATCGTCCGGAAGATTTGTGAATCCAGCGTCCGCAGATTCGTTCTTCGAGAACCGAGTCTGGGACCTGCAGTTCGACGACTTTGGTGACCACAGCCCCCTCATCTGCCAACATGGCATCGAGTGCCTTGGCTTGTTTGAGGGTACGGGGGAATCCGTCCTTTTAATTTAAAATAACGAAGGAAATAATATCAATTGCAAAGGAAAAAACAGTGAAAAGAAGAAAGAAACAAGAAAATGTCATGAATGAGTGATAGCTACGATGTACTATAAAAACCACGCCACAAGCTTCTGCTTTTGGTTTGTGAATTGACAATTGACGTACCAGAATGAATCCAAATTTGCAGTCGGGTTCCTTGATACGATCCTTGATGATTCCCACGACAATATCATCACTGACGAGTCCACCCGCCTTCATGATGGCTTCCGCCTTTTTTCCAACTTCGGTCTTGTTGGTCACGGCAGCACGAAGCATGTCTCCCGTGGACAATTGAGGAATGCCCATCATGTCTTCGACTTTGGGACCATGGGTTCCCTTGCCAGCTCCTGATAACAACAGAAGATAATGATGAATTAGATGAAATGGTAAAACGAGATCTGGATTAGACTCATCCAAAAAAGCAACACTTCCAAAAATTACGCATATTATAGTACGCTACCCACCTGGAGGTCCAAAGAGGATGAGGATATTGCGAGGCCAGTAGGTTCCAAACTTGTCCTCCACTTCCTTGACGGCCTTTTGGACGGCATCAGAGTTTCCAAAGATCAAGTTGTGCGTTTTGTTCTGGTTGGTGGTAGATATTGTGTAATGTCATGTGATGATTGTTATTAATAAAATGGTGGAAAATAATGGAAGAAACAAGTTAGAGACGGTACAAGTGTGAGAAAAAGATTTTATTAAGAGCATGCATGCTCCTTTGCTACCCAAGCCAAGTGGGTATCACGGCAGCAATCGCTAGTCTCATATCCAAACTAACTTTCATACCTCACGCTGTTGGATCATGGTAGCGGCCACGGCCAACCCAGCGGCCGCCATGAAGGGAGCGACCAACCGAGACGAGTTGGAAGAGGATTGTTGCGCCATGGTCTTGGCCGCCGTGGAAGCGAATCGTCGGGTCGCCATTTGCCGACTGGCAGCACGAACAGCAGAAGAAGCAAACATCATGATTAATGTCAAGTGTTATGTTGTGTCGGGGAAGTGAGAAGGGAGGTTTTGCTGCAAGAGACGAATAAGAAAGGATCGGCAGTTGTTGTGGTTGTGGTCATCGTGGGTGGACGGTGGAAGCCAAAAGAAAAAGGGAGAAAAAATTTCTGGTTGAGATGACGTCACCAAAGATCCAGCCTTGTTCTTGTGACGTCAACAAAGATCCACCTTGCTTCGGTTTGACCACAGCAAGACGACATTGCTTCCACGTGGAGCCTGATTGTCACAAAAGATTATGTTCCGTGAAAACCCAAAAGATACCGGACGCTCCCCAGCTCTGAAAATGCACAACAAAGTGAGAATGCAACAGTTCGCCACCATTATTTTGAAGGAGACGACTTCTAGCTAGCCTGCTGTCTTCATTATTTCTGGAAGCGTCCTAATAATAAGAGCACCCAGTTGTTTCCCACCAAACAATTTCTTCCCCCGACAAACTCGCCCCATCCATTCTCACCAGCCACCAGCAACATCGTCATGTCAAATCCAGTTGTTCTGAACGATGCTATCCAAGCGCAGGTGTCTAGCCTTCCCTCGCGGGTGGAATCTGATTCCATGCCGGGAGAATTGACCATTCCAGCTGGCACTCTATGGGGAGCACAAACGCAACGATCCCTGCAAAATTTTCCTATTGGAGACCTGGAATCCCGCATGCCCTTGGAAATTGTAAAGGCCATGGCCATTGTCAAGAAATGCTGTGCCAATTATCACGCTACAATTGGCAAGCTCCCCAAGGAAAAAGCCGACGCCATTAGTCAAGCCGCTGCCGAAGTCTTGGAGGGACAGCACGATCGCCATTTCCCACTCGTCACATTTCAAACGGGAAGTGGCACACAGACCAACATGAATGTCAATGAGGTATTGTCCAACCGAGCCATTCAAATTCTAAACGGCAAAGTCGGATCCAAAAGTCCCGTCCATCCCAACGATCACGTCAACATGGGACAGTCGTCCAATGATTCCTTCCCCACGGCCATGCACATTTGTGCCGCACAAATGTTGCACCAACGAACACTGCCGGGATTGAAAATGTTGCTGGAATCTCTGCAAGCCAAGGCGACCGAATTTGAATCCCTCGTCAAAATTGGACGGACGCATTGTCAAGATGCCACACCGCTCACGCTGGGACAAGAATTTGGTGGTTACGCCCAACAGCTTGCATACGGAATTTCGCGGATTGAAACATCAGCATTGCCCTGTCTGTATCGATTGGCATTGGGAGGTACTGCGGTTGGTACAGGATTGAATACCGTCGAAGGATACGATCAAGCCATTGCGGCAGCCATTGCCAAGGAAACTGGATTGCCGTTTGTCTCGGCGCCCAACAAATTCGAAGCCTTGGCGGCCCACGACAGTCTTGTCGAGGCGAGTGGCGTCCTCAACACCATTGCCTGTTCCCTCAATAAAATTGCCAACGACATTCGACTCTTGGGCAGTGGGCCGCGATGTGGATTGGGAGAACTCTCCCTGCCCGCCAACGAACCAGGATCCAGTATTATGCCCGGCAAGGTCAATCCGACCCAGTGCGAAGCCATTACCATGGTGTGTGCCCAAGTCATGGGAAATCACACCACCATTACCTTTGGCGGTGCCCAAGGACATTTTGAACTCAACGTGTTCAAACCAGTCATGTGTGCCAACTTTCTCCATTCGGCCAAGCTGATTGGCGATGCGAGCAAGTCCTTTGCGGAACGATGTGTCAATGGCATTGTAGCGAATACGGATCGAATTCATGAACTCTTGCATGGAAGTCTCATGTTGGTGACGGCTCTCAATCCGCATATTGGGTACGACAAGGCCAGTGCCATTGCCAAGAATGCGCACAAGAACAAGACCAGTCTCAAGGAAGCCGCTGTGGCCAGTGGACACTTGACGGCAGAGCAGTTTGATGAATGGATCGTACCGGAACAAATGATTGGACCCAAAAAGGCCTGATTGCAATTCATCCATGGAAACTTTCGGTTGTAGCACTTGCATAGCTCTAGCTAGAATACATTACTAAATACAGTGCAATTGATGTGCAAGGAAATGTCAGATTTCACCACCTAGTTGCAGACCAAGCCCAGTTCCTGAAAAATGATACAACGGCGATTGCCAAAGCGGCCGCCGCGATTGTTGCCACGCACATAAATGGATGCTCTCAGGAACCCCCTCACCAACAAGCTCGAACCCTGTGAGGAGAGCTCAGCCTACTTCGCATGTGGCCATTCACCCTCAGATCAGCCACCGACCAGGACGGATGGCAAGATTTTCTGGAAAGAATCAATCAGCAGGCAATGGAATAAAATTTCTGGGCTGGCCAATTCAATTCTGCATAAGCTGATGTCAGCGGTTGCGTTTCGACACAGTCCGATGCAGAATCGACGAGCTGACGGTTCCTCCCTTGTGGAACTTCCTCCAAGAACCGAAGAATTTGTTGCGATCACCAAAGACTCGTCAAGTTCGTACTCTCGTTTCGTCGCAGCCATGGCCGTGAAAGCCTTACTGCACCAAAGGAATATAAACACCCTTTTAAAAAACAGAAATGGAAGTCAGAACACGTTGGGCTACACGTACTATGATAGGCATTTTAATCAAAAATGTACCACGCTTTGCATTATTATATTGTGGAGATTACAGTTCTACGAAACATTGTATGCATCTTTGCGTAGCTGCTGGGAACAGACACATTTATCATAGCTTTTTGATGGCCCACAAAGCCACGGCATAGTCTGCAAAGAAACCGCCCACCGCCCAATCTCCTGTATACCAATGTGTGACTGGCAAGGCTGTCAAGCCCACCAGACTAGATATGATTGTGAGTGGCAGATTGTTGGCCATCCATTGCATGGGTGCCCACCTGCTCACAGGTCTCTCGAGCAGCATCATCATGGCATTCCACACAAAAAAGGCCGTCAATTTGAGAGGGGAGGGACTGAAACAATCCTCGCAAATTCCAGTCTCCGGATCCTTTTCGTATCCATGATGATAAAATATCACTGCCCACATATAATCATGCATCAGCCCCGAACAGATAAAGGACCACATTACTGCCAAGGGCGTACTGACATATTTGCGGGCCGGCAAAAAGGCACCACCCTTGAGAATGTCGTGAATCAAGAGATTCCATTTGCGTCCCCAGAAATCAGTGGGGCTTTTGGATGTCCATATAGGGTTTTTGAAGGTTGGTTTGGTCAAGTATCCTTTAATGTTCTCCCCAAAGTTGGTGAGTTCAAAACCCACCAATAAATAAAAGTAGAGGTGTAGTACGATAAGGTAGGCATTGGCAATATGATCCGGTCGTAGTAGTTCCCAAAACCTGGTCACATGGAATTCATCCAAAACCACTGGATCCGATTTGAACGGTTTAAAGTCAACGTGCATTTGAAAGGAAAGTGACAGGGATTGCAAATGATAGTAATAGACGACCCGTAGAAAGGTGCTAATGAATTGTTGTGTGTTGACTCTGACTCTGCCATTAGTTTTGGGATCCCATACATGATGAATGGTACAAGTGTAGTAGGTCACATAATTGGCCAAGGAGTATTCCACTACAGGAGGCGATGTATCGTACATGGCTTCAATAGACCGAAAGACCACGATCATGGGTACAAGAGAGACGCACATTTTGAGAATTTTGTTTCGAAGATCAAACGCTTCCATCATTTCAAAGGGTATCCACAGCGACAATGGAATAATGACACCCCATCCCAACAGGTACGCGCCAACGGAACCTCGATTGGGAATGATCAACTTGTATATAATAACCGCAGCAACAACACTTGAGACAGTGTCACCAGCTAAATATATCAAAAGAAAAAGAGAGATTAGTGGGTTAGATTTATGAGATGCCTGATACATGTCTCTAACAAGATACGAAAAGAAACCGTGCGGGCACACCAAAAGGAGCTGTTTCCATATTTCCCACCGTGGAGAGTAAAGACCAAAGGTACCCTCGAAACCTGGAATTCCAAATGTGGTTAACGGTTCTCTGGCATCTTCCACCAGCTTGTCCTCGAACAGGTTTTGGATCGCTTCCATTGTTTGTAGCTAGCTAGCTAGTGTGAAGTGGCCATTTGTTTTTCTTCAGAACATTATTGTGCTGTGGTCGCAGGGTTTATCCTTGTGTGGTGGCATGGGTTCTCGATGGCATGGGTTCTCGATTGAATGAATGAACGATTGAACCCCCGTGACATTGAAGATTCGATTGAATCTACTCTCTAGCTAGACTAATTTAAAATCGAATCGAATAAATCGAACCAGTCGATGCCTGGTACACTCCTACCTCACCGATAAGATAACTATATTTTGAGTCCTGGATGTACTGGAAGGGCCAGGTAAAAAGGATTGGATTCATCAACAGCCACACCAAGTCAATATCTTACAAGCAGCCCAATCTCAGTGTCTTTCATATCTTATAGCCACTAGCAGCTACTGTAACATACCCTACTACTAACCATGTCCTCAGACAGTGAGGAGCCACCACCAAAGCCCAAGAAGGCAAAGGTGCAAAGCCAAAATTGATGAAATCAAAGATATTATTTGTTTGCGCCAACACAAACACACTCTTCAAGTTCAGCACCATCCAAAAACAACAATCTGCAGCATCATCATCAGAACACAACAATGGGGTCGTCCACTACCCGGACTGTCTAGCCAGCTAGAGACCGCCAGCAGTGATAACCCCAAATTGGATGCATTATCCCCAGCAGTATCAATCCGCCGTCGCATTTTACATCCGGGCGTGGAAGGATGAAAGCGTGAGAACGGGAATTGACGGGAGTTGAAATTGTTGCCACCGAGCAACAGAAAAAAGCATGCACTGCACTCACCATCTCTTGGTAGCCATGCCATGCCAACAGCTACTGTAGCTAGCTAGTTGTCCCCTGCTGTAAAGAATCATTTGAAAGAACTGTTCATGAATTGCAAGAGTTCCTTCCTGGCTCGTTCATTGGCCAAATCCTCGGCGTCTTTTTCAATCTTCATCTTGATCTTTTTGCCTGAAATGGCACTCCGCCTCGTCTTGCTCTCATCACTGCTGCTCTCGTCGTCAGAATCGTCTTTTCTTCTGCGTTTGCTACCGCTCTTTTTTCGTTTCTTCTTTTTCTTTTTCCTGTCTCGTTTACTTCGGCGGCGGCGATCGTCGTCGAAACTGGAGGAACTGCCGTCATCGTCGTCACTATCCTTGCGTTTAGAGCGTTTCCGACTGCTCTTCTTTTTGGATCTCTTCTTGCTTTTGGATCTTCGGTTGTCGTCTTCACTATCCGAGCTTTCGTCGTCGCGCCTCTTGGAGGATTTTTTTCGGCTCCTCTTGCGGTCCTTATCATCTTCCTCATCGGAATCGTCTCGGCTACGACGCTTCTTGGCTACTTCTTCGGAAGATGTGGTGGATTCGTCATTCTTTCGTTTTCGATCTTTCCTGTCTTCGTCACTCCCCATCGTGGATTCTCTTTCTCAGACTGATAGCTACGGTAGCTAATAACCAATCCTTTGTCACTGCACTGCTATTGAAATCCAAAACTATTGCAGTACTACGGCAGCTGCATCCCCTTTGAATCCTGTTGTTGCGCCGTTGTTTTTTCATTTTTGAAGCTTGGGGGCAGTTTCAATCCGGAGTTGGTTCGATTCACGAACCCCTTTCAACGGAACGATACGAAAACTGGCTGCTGGCTGTGGATGCAGTCCACCCAAAGCTTCCCCACCTATCTAACTACAGCGTACTCGTATGGCCATTCACCCGAAGTAAATCCGGCGAAGAGCAGGCTGGTGGCCTGTACGAACCAGGTTGCTGCCTTCAACTGTCACCGTGGAAAATCGAAGCCGTCGAGTAACAGCTGATTCACGGCGGTCTCCACCAATAGCCTGGGTTAGCCGGGCATTGGACAGAACCGTGTTGGTGGGGTAATGGGCAAAGTTATAGAACTTCCGCGGATTGGGCCTTGGAACGACCGCAGTCACCAACTGCGTGAGATTAAGCTGACCCCCGAATTGATCGCTGAAGACCGGCAATACCGGTGCCATTGTACGCATTCCAGAGGTTGATCTGGGTTGCCTTTCTGCAACCTTGGCATGGTAAGACTACACCATACTAAAAAATTCTCCTAAGCAGCAGCAGCTAAGCCTGCAAGGTCATGGTCTTTGTCTCATGTTATGTATCAGAGCGTCGTGGAAATAATGTAGTTCTATTGTCGGTGGCTACTAGGACATACCATACAAAGGAAATTGTTTTGGTTGCTGTGAAGCGCACTGGCCTCAAGTCGAATACATGGTGTGGCCATCGGACCACGGGTAGAATTGAGTATAGATTTCCGTTGGAAAACAACTAACTCATGCCTTGGAAATGGAGATGAACAAAGAACTGAGAAAGTTGAGCGCAAAGGCTCCACCAAAGAGCTGCAAGTTGCGCTTGCCCTGTATTTCCTTGTATACAAGGATACTCCATGCCGAGTTGATGAGGAAACTACAATTCAAAACGAGCGGGAATCCCACCGCATTCCCCAATTCCGCCGTAGCCAACATGGCTCCCGCACATCCCACGGCCCAGACAGCACCACACAGAATGGATGGCAGTGTGGCGTTTGGTGGGACCAACTGGGGTTGTTGACCCATGACGATTGAGTAGAAGCTGAATCCCAACAGGGACGTGACAAAGATTCCGGCAAATTGGGAAAAGAAGAATCGCATGGCCAGGAGCGTGTCCGAGGGGAGGGGTTGACCATCGTCAAAAATATTGCCATTTTGATGGACCTTGTGGTTCCAAATCGTCAAGGGTACCATTTGGAATCCATAGAACACTCCTGCAGCCATGGCCATAGCCACTCCCAGTGGTAGATTGCCAGCTATGCTGCTGCTAGTTGTTGTTGTTGTTGTTGTTGTCGTGCTTTCTTCAGGCAAGAGGGGCTCACTGAGCGCTGCTTGTTCTGGTTGTTCTTCCGTGTCGGCAGCTGCCCCCTCGTCATTGGGCGCTTCATCAGTGGCTGTAGTAGAAGTATTGGTTTCTGCCTTGATATTAGCAAAGATACAAAGACCCCCCAGCGCACAGAGGACTCCAATAACACCACAACTGGGATGCGAGAGTGGTTCCTTGGGCAAGATACCGTGGGGCAATCCCATGGCTCCCACAACAAAACAGACAATCATGTTGACGGCCGCCCAAATGGCCATTCCAACAGCGAGACCCACATACTCAATGATTGGTACCGTTAAAAAGTTGCCACAGCTCCACAAAAAGCCTCCAAAGACTCCCAGCGGAGCAAAGACGACTTGGTAATCACCATGGGTTGCAGACGAAAACAGCAGCGACAGAATTCCCATCAGCATTATCCCGATCGACATGAGAAAGGCAAAATGGACCCCATCTTTGGGCAAATCGTAGCCCTTGCAGACGGTAAAGCAGCTACCCCAAAACAAGGAGGCAACACATACACCGGCAATTCCAATACCCACGTTGCCTGTCATGATTGAAGCAGAAAGGGTTGTGTGATGGCAGAACAAACAAATAAGCCTCCGGTCTCCGGCTTGGTCAGAGGGGTCAATGACACGAAGAACGCTTCTGCTTTTTTTAAAAGCTGTCAAACCATAAATCTAACCTTACCCCTACGGTATTGATACTGTCCCTGCCAGTGGTTGGTTGGAGCATCCCACGGCGCGACGCCAAGAGACCGGCACCTGTATTTTTTGGGCTGTGGGGAGGTCTATTCTAAAGGCCAACTTGCTAGCCAGTAGGCAAACTAGACCTAGTACGCTACCTTCTCATCCTTTTTCTTGCCATAAACAGTTAGCTTACTAGAGTATGCTTAGAACGCCGCCATCAACCCCGCGATCGACAAGGAACAAAGCCTGAGGAAGCATGTGCTCACGGAGCCTCCGAGCACAACGAATGCACTAGAACCTACCTCCGCTACGTCGGAGGATCCAGCGCCCGGAGCGCCTCCGTCTTCTGCGGTTGAAATTTCATTATTGGTGTCGTCAGGATCAGTCTCAACACCAGCTCCTCCATCCACCTCAGCGGGCGTCTCGTTGCCGTCATCCATGGCCAGTTCATCCGCGTAGGCAAACAGTGCTGCCGCAAGGTCGGCCAAAGCATACGGGTCCAAGGTTGAACCATCTCCATTCCCAGCAATAAAGTATCCTGTAGAAGTATCGGGATCAAAGAACAGATACGTAAAAGCGCCAGGATCTCCTCCATTGTGCCCAATCAGACTTCGATTCTTCCCTCCTACTTCGAGTTCCGTCACAAACCAAAAGATGGCACGGTCGCTTTCATAGCGTGGACGAAGCATTTCTTTTACAGACTCTGGTTGGAGTAGGACGGTGCTTTCTCTTCCGTTTCTGGCTGTAGCAGTTTCGTCCGCATCATCCTCCGGAGAAATATCCAACGTTCCACCATTCATAATGGTTCCAAGAAATCTGGCCATGTCATTGACACTGCTGCGCAATCCTCCGTCGGGGAACGTTGCGACGTCGTACAGGGGGATTTCCATATATTCTTCCAAAGTACCGTCCAGCTTGGTATAAGGTGTAGCGATTGTGTTCAAATCGGATTGTCGAAAGCTCGTGGAGTTCATACCCAAAACTTGAAACATTTCTGTGTGGGTATAATCCGGGAGAGGCTCGTTGGTTGCCAGTTCCAGGAGATATCCGGCTAGCGCAGCTCCGAAATTGCTGTAGGAGGCCTGCTGTCCTGGAATCACTCCATCCAGAAAGTTTGTTGTCGCATTGAAATATGCGCCATCCACAGACAAATAGCTCTCCAGAAACGCTCCCAATTCTACCGGACTATTGTCGATACATGCATTGGGCATGCCAACTATATCCAACAGCAAACTGTAGTTCCCAGTCTTATCTCCCACATAATAACCACACAAGTATACTTCCATGTTGTCCCTGATTGTAGAACGGTGCGTTGCCAAATGCTCCAGGGTAATATCAGACAGCCAGGGCATTTTTTCAGCGTCGCCAATCTCAAAGGCATTGTGCCAGCTAAGCAGAGTGGATGCCTTGTCGGTGTAGTCCACAATGTACTCTTGTTCCTTCGCTTTGGCCATGGCAGTCCCGACCACCGCCTTCGTCAAGGAGGCCATCCAGAGGGATGTATCGGTTGTCATTGGTTCGTTTTTGGCAATGTTAGCCTGCCCGTAGGCAGCCGTCCACATTTGAAGACCCATCGTAGGAGATTGCGCCACTGAAGCCACAACCAGGCCGGGCAATCCTTGCTCCTTTTGGAATTGCGAGGCCAGTTCATCGGGTGGCGACGCTGCCATGGCACTCCTTGCTGCTATGGTTACAGCAGCGGCGAGAAGGGTACGAGTTCGACTTCGAGGAATTATCATAGTTGTGATTATGCTGTTGCTTTGCTTTGCTTTGCTCTTTCAAGTGATGATGTTTTATGATACATTTGTTTGGCAGGCGTTGTTGTCCAGGAGTCGAGAAGGACTGTTCTCTGAATTGAGATCTTTGCTGTCTCACGAACCAAGCCATTCGTGGATACCATTTGAATCCTGCAAGATTTGGGGGAAAAACTCCCTCCGACGTGACTGACTGAACTCAACAAGGATCGTCGCTTATTAGCTACAGCACGGTAGCTAAATTCAGATTCAATTCCCTTCATGATTCATTTCTGGGCTGATTCACATTCAGGGCTGGAATGCATCCATACTACTGCAGGTGCTTGAGCACTGTCTTCTTCGAGCTGCGATCCTTCTCGTCGTGCTTGGCCCTGTGTGGTCTATTTCCGAGTAATTCAGCCAAGGACTTTGTGCTGTGGGGGTGCGTGCACATGATGATTGACACACCGAGCCCCATCCTCTGCTTGACCAGATACATCCCACACCCCACATCTTAGTACCGTACTACCGGTAGCTAGTAAACGGATTGGGAGGGCTTGGCTCTTTTGTTTTGGGTTTTGGGAGCTGTTTTGGGTGAAAGTGCGAATTGCGATTCCCGAGTACATGAACTCGCAGCCTGAGGCGAGGTCCTATCCATTCGCCATGTGTGTCCTCCGTGCATTCGCGAAACACATTTATTTTCGTCGATTTATTTAAGCGTACGAATCAAGATTTCATTCCTATCCATGTGACACACATATTGAGAATTCGCCGTACGCGAAAGAAACATCACCTCGAATCCCCAACTCTAACGAAAAGGCGAGCAAATCGAATCGAATCGAATTGGAATCGACCGTACTGTACGGTCGTACTAGCTAGCTAGCTACCAACAGACCAATCTCGACAACCAAGAAGGCTAACAAGCTTCCAATAGTAGTAGATAGGTTAATGGCTTGGTTTGGCTTGTTAACCTTCTTGGTTGTCGAGATTGGTCTGTTGGTAGCTAGCTAGTAGTAGGCTCCGCTACCGGTATTCGAAAAGACAAGCTTGCCGATTAGAGTTAGTGATTTGTGGGCTTGGTTGAGTTCGGCTGGCTCTAACGTTTTCTGATTGGTCCTTCGCGAAATCCAATTCCACGAAAGCTGCGGTACGGCGAATTGAAATATCAATTCGCCGTACCGCAGCTTCGTGGAATGGAAGAAAAGCAAGCCGATTTTTACAGTTAACTCGATCTGGCGAACGAAGGGAGAAGAAAGAGGTGCAAATAGCTGGTTAGGACCGCGCCTGACCTCTCAGACGTCTCCGCCTCAGAACTGCCAAGTGACTCGACTCGATTCTTTTCCATTTGGGATTTGACATTAATTCTTTCTATTTTTGTATGATCTGACAATGTCATGTTTGGCCGTCAGCTGGTACCGGTGTACCGGTACTGGTAGAAAGAGATTATAGTTCTGGCTCCCAACGCACGCCTTACGTACTACATGTACATATAATAGTACTGAGTAGACAACTATTACCATAGCTTAGCATAGCTACTCTTGTGCTTGTGGTACGTGGTACTGTACGGTACTGAGACTGAGCACCCGTACTATTTTAAAATACTTGGCTAGACTACTTGGACAAAATACTCGGACGGAGTAAATAGTAAATAATGAGTTACGAGTACTGTACTCGGAACACACAATGACTGTACAAAATTGCCATAGAGAAATCCGGTACTGGTAAAGAGCTCCCGTACCGTACGTGTATTCCGTATACCAGAACAAGTTCCGGTACACCCTTTTCCTCCGACGAATGTTGCCTGCTTGCCTGCAATGATCCCATATTGCAATAGCTAAATATCCCATTCCCCCCACCATGTTCCAAAGAGCAATCTCAAAATTACTGGGATCGAAGAGGGCACTCAAGTGTTAAATGGGTTCAAACAAGCAAATAAGGAGGGAGTCCTCTGACACTTTTTGTTGAAGTGCCACTTTGCATTGATGCTTGAAGCTGAGGAAAATCAATCCATAATAAATACAAAGTAAACATTCCAACATTTACCCCAATTACGCGACAGTAGTTCTGGCTTCAGCGCCAGTAGCAGTTTTTGTACTAAAGTACCACAGTAAAATCTGTGCAGTTTTTGACACTCTTTGCTGGTTGCTTTTCTTCTTTGTTCTTCGGAATTCGTTGTTGTTTGTTTTGGAACTTGTTTTTGCCCGCGCGTCCCTCTTCCCCCGATGCCCCCGATCACCCATCAATCAGGCAAAATTTATTTCATTGCTCTCATCCCTCATCCCTCATAATAACACCACTTCCTGGTGTCGCCCATCTGCCAGAAGCTTCAGTCTAACACAGTACCCAGCACACCATGACCGCCAGCACATGCAGTAGTGTGGATCTTCCTCAGGGACCAGCCCCAGAGACCCAAGGAACCGTTTCCATGTTGGCTGAAGAAGAGAATTATCCCGAGCCAGGCACATTGCAGGAAGAGCTGAATGAGATTGTGGATGCTTTCTATGAGCTCTCTTCAGATGAAGATATCCGGGCTTATCAATGCTGGGTTGAGGATATTGAAGGTGAAAAAGTTGCAGAAAATGCTTTGATGGAACCTGCTTTGGCTCCTGTGTTTGAGTTGGAGGACCAGGATGGAGACACTGTGCGCCTGAGTGATCTTCTTGAGAAGGGTCCTGTCGTCCTCTCATTTTATCGGGGAAAGTAAGTGGACCAACTGCAGAAAGACATCGTAAACACGTGATTGCTGCACGGTGGTCTTTAAAATTCCTGCTCTCCCCGCTTTTTATTACAGATGGTGTCCACACTGCAACGCTACTTTGATGAGGTATGGAAATCAGTTAGTGCCTGAGCTAGAAAAGTCTGGAGCAACACTGGTGGCCATTTCACCCATGCTACCTGATGGAACAGCCTACCTTGCCACTAAGAGAGACTTGAACTTTGCTGTGTGCAGTGACACTGAGAATCAAGTTGCAAAGCAATTTGGAATCACCTTTGCGGTGAGACCTCACACTCGTCCCTTCATGTTGAAGTGGGGAGATGATTTGCCCCAGCACAATGGACTGAATGCGGGATGGGAAATCCCCTTACCTGCAACCTATGTTATTGGGCAGGACGGAAACATTGCATGGAGCTTCCTAGACAATGATCCTGGAGTTCGTGCTGAGGTGGGTGATATCCTCCAAGCAGTTGCTGACGCATCCAGCAAATACAAGGGTCTCATGGACATTAGTAGCAACAGCACCCGTGAGAAGAAGCCGCGTTCCCGAAAAATGTTCAACCGAAAACTCTCCACAACCTTTCCTCGCGTATCTTCCAAGCCACTAAAGAGGATGTTCTCCCAAAATCGCCCCGACGACGACAGCGTCAGCACTTGCAGTGGTGAGAGTCATGAATTGGATCGATGTTCACAGCATTCCGTGAAGAGTGAAGGCGGAGATGAAATTCCAAGGTTTCGCCGATCAGTTGATTCTCGGCGAAGAAAACGAACGCTCAGAAGAAACCAATCCGCAAAGGAGTTCTTGGGGAGATACTTCTTGACACCATCGGAGTAGAGAGCAGAATTCTTATGCAGAATACGTACAAACTTGTCAACGCTCGTTACACATTATACGGTTGCCTGTTTTGGTGGTGGCAACACAAATAAGAGTATAGTCATACTAGTAGTCATGAGAGCATAATAAAACAGCAACCCTAGTGCCGACTCTGCGAGTCTCGGCGTCGTGTGCGTGGAGGTCTGTACTACTATGTAGGCGCAAGAAGGGTACGAAAACGGTACCAACTACTAGAGTATTGGCGTTCGTTTGCAGCACTCGACCTTGTCCTCCGTGCGGCGAGAGAGGAGGGACCTACCGGTACGCTGTACCGGCAGAGGTACGGTACCGGTACGGTACAGCCGTACCCTAGTGAACAGCTACCTTACGAAGGGTGCACCAAGCGATCTTTCTATTGCTGATACTCGAGACTATCAGGCCCCCACAATTTGCTAGTTGATTGCATGCCGAGAAGTTGCCCTATTTGTCGCGACACGGGAGCCATCCCAAATCTGTGCTTTCTGTGGAGGAGAAGTACGTGCTTTGTTGGCAAGTCGAGAGCTTTCTTCCAATCTACTTGCATCATTTGACGACTGACACCGTCGCTACCGGGAAGACTGCCAGCATGTCGATTGCGGAGTACGACTGTAGCTAGTTGTCTGGTCCTGTTCGCACAAGAGCCTACGTTTGCAGTCTTCGTCTGCTTGGCCAGCCATTGTGCCCTGAATGATCAGGAACCACCGGAGGCCATTCGATTGCATCTCAAAGGTACCGGTAGGGGTACAGGCAGATATATTCACGTCAGCACAACATCATCCTGTGATCTGTGGGCCTCAACATGACGTATCAGCCAAACGGTACCAACCACTGTTGTGTAGTGCTCTTCTTCTCTGAGTTGCGTAGCCACCCGACGAAAAGTTCGAACGAGCTCTGGAAGAAACCAAAACCGTGACGATGTGTCAAGGAAAAGAACGCTTTGGGTAGCGAGTGACAGTCGAAAAGGATAGTTGCGCCCTGTACGATCCAACAGTTTGTCCAGCCAATGGCTTGGGCTGCAACGGCGTTATCGGTTTAAGGGATCGACATTCATACCTATTCCAGCACTGCTGCTGCAGATATTCCTGCTTCGCTTTGTTGGGATGCAGTCAACCTTTGCGTTGGCATGGTTTGTTCGCTGGCTTCGGAGTTTGCTTAGCGTGGTGCAAGTGGCGCAGCTGATAATATGACATGGACTCCATTGGATCCCTTCCTCTCTCCCCTGACTACATGTAAGATTGATGCATAGCTAGCCTTAAAACTGAGGTACTTCGGTTTCTTTTTCGTTTGGCTCCCCATTCGGTCGGGGTCGTTTCCTGACTGGGCTGTCACTCGATTGCCACTCCTCTCCTTCGAATTCTTGCCAAGTTGACTGACGGCAGAGGTGCCGTGGGTTCAGCCATTCCATTGGAGAGCAGGAGATGTTTGGCTGGCTCTGGTGGATACCGGTACTGCATGGAGAAGGCAAGGTGGCAGCATCAGTAACACCATGCATGATCCATGTGTCAACTGCGATTGAATCGAATCAAACTGGATCACATGGATCCAAAGTGGTTGCAAGGATCCAAAGTGGCCCGAAATGGTGTGGATGTTGTACTGGTACGGAGTATTTGTTTCCACTTTGACGGGCCCAAAAAGCTCTTTGCTTCCACGCCGCGTAGCTTCAACTTTGGAACTTCATCTGTTGTTTTAATTAAAACCATCCTTTTTTCCAAGACAAGATTTCGGAAGGCCATCTTCGAAATGAGACTTACCAGTTTGTTTGAAGACGACGGAAACTGGGTGTCTTTGGAAGGCTTGCTCGCTTGCTCATTACAATGTACTTTTCTAGGGTAGGGTGATTTGTCCCTCACAAATTTTCACTTAGGCTAAGTGTTCGTAAATTCACTTAGGCTGAGTGGATTTACGTGAATCACTTAGACTAAGTGTTCTACTTAGCCTAAGCAAAACACTTTGGCTAAGCGATACACTTAGGCTAAGTGATGCTCTCCGAGACATCTTCTCAACAGCACAAGTCCCTGCAGCTACACAAACTATGTATTACTGCTGATCCTCATTCCCAATAGTAACTATATTGCCAGCAAGTGCTTTGGGGCTATGCAATGAGGGGATGATGGTCACACCAAAGGCACAACTAACGACCAACAACTCTCAGATGGTAGGTAAATACACTGAACATGTATTTGGAAACATCGGGAATATCCAAGATTTTGCAAGAAAGCAACATCATTTGTACATCGGAATAGTACCCACAACTCCTGATGAGTACTTTCGGACTTCCACCCTGGAACCGTAATAATTCCCAATCGTACAGAGTCTCCCTTGGCACTTTTTTGTTGTTGCTTATTTACATTATAGCCAAGGGTGGAAGCCAGATTAATTAATAGCATGCTGCCATCTATGGATGATACCATCCTCCAGGGAAGTTGCAACCTGGATCTAAATCTCAGTCTCAGCCCAATTGAACTCTTTCTTGTGAAGTTTCTTTGAGCAGTTCGCAGGACGCCTTGCATAAAAAGCAGAGGATATGGTGGGTGATGGTTGTATTGGAACTTGTGTTTCCACTTTGTTTACAGCAAGCTGCAGGGACTTGTGCTGAACTTGTGCTGAACTTGTGCTGTTGAGAAGATGCATTGGAGAGCATCACTTAGCCTAAGTGTATTGCTTAGCCAAAGTGTATTGCTTAGCCAAAGTAAGTGTATTGCTATTTTTAAGTGTTTTGCTTAGGCTAAGTGTTACACTTAGACTAAGTGGATTTGCACGCACTTAAGCCTAAGTGAAAATTTGTGAGGGACAAATCACCCTACCCAGTACGGTACAGTATGTAGGTACCTGGTACGCCGCGTACGAGTTACATGTACGAGTCACGAGGAAATAATGGTAGTAGGGTGGGGGGGGAGCACCGGCACTGTCAGTAGTACATGTACGGGGATTGTGTGGGATCGGATGCATTGGCCACTGAGCTTCTTTGTTCCTGCAGTACCACAGTACGTACTGCTAGCTAGCTAGCAGAGAGCTCCTTTCAACTTTCAACTCTCAAATTCTCAGCTTGCTTGTACTGTACTGGAATGCATACTCATCAGCCAACACAGTGAAACGAACCGAATGAGTTAAACACTTTTGCTCCGTCAAACGGCGAGACACAAGAGCCTGCCGAAGTGGTACTGTTTACAGTGGTTGCCCTCGCTTACAAACACTGTAAAAAGGTGCAGCTGGCTGATGGAGCCGCATGGGATACGGTAGATGTTGGAGGTTCTCATAAATCTCAACCCCACAGGCCGCCAAACAACCCTCTGTTCACAGATCCATTCAAAAACAAAAACATCACGATCACGATCATCGCTACCGGCACTATCTTTGCAACCACAGACATCATCAGGATGCCAGCCCCTCCCACATCAAAGGAAGCCCAGACCGGAACCTCCATGCTGGAGGAAGAAGAGAACTATCCAGAGTCAGGTACATCACAGGAAGAGCTAAATGAGATTGTCGATGCCTTCTATGGGCTATCTACTGATGAAGATATTCAATCTTATCAACATTGGGTTGAGGATAACCAAGGGGAAAGAGTTGCACAACAATCTTTGAAAGAACCTTCTTTGGCTCCTTCCTTTCAATTGGAGGACCAGGATGGCGACACTGTGTGCCTGAGTGATCTTCTTGAAAAGGGTCCTGTCGTCCTCTCATTTTATCACGGCAAGTGGTCGCCCCACAGTAATGCCACTCTGATGAGGTATGGAAATGAGTTAGTGCCTGAACTAGAAAAGTCTGGAGCAAGTCTGGTGGCAATTTCACCCATGCTACCTGATGGTACTGCCTACCTTGCAACAAAGAGAGACTTGAACTTTGCTGTGTGCAGTGACACTGAGAATATTCTGGCCAAAAGGTTTGGCATCACATTTACAGTTCAACCTCATAATCATCCCTTCATGTCAAAGTGGGGTGATGATTGGCCATCACATCATGGACTCCAAGCAGGCTGGGACATCCCCTTGCCTGCCACCTTTGTGATTGGACAGGATGGACGCATTGCATGGAGTCACATTGACAATGACACAGGTGTTGCTCCAGAATTGGACAATATTCTTCATGCAGTTGCGGATGTATCCGGCAAGTATCAAGATCTGATGGACATTATCCGTGACAGTAGCTGCTGTGAGAAGAAGCCACACTCCCGAAAACTATTCAACTGCAGCCTATCCGCCGGCTTTCCTCTTGAAACACCCAAGTCACTGAAGATGCCCTCCAGCTTCTCTCTTGAAACGCCCAAGTCACTGAAGATGTTGTTTTCGTCCTTCCATGCAAGTGACACTGACAGCACTGGTACTTGTGACAGCCCTGACTTGGATCGATCCAGACACTCTGTAGCGAGTGAAGGGGGCGATGGTCCTCGGGGACGAAGAAACCTGTTGAGGACTCTGAGACGGAACCATTCCGCGAAGGAGGGTTTGGGGGCCTACTTTTTCCCACCATCAGCCTAGACCAAGAAACACATGGCCAAAGACTAACTCGTCTAGCTAACTAGCAACTTATAGAAAAAGTATAATGCATTGGTACTCTCTACTCTAGCTCAGATTCGATTCAACGTCTGCGTGCTCTATACCGTATCCGCAGCATCTCGGTAAAGTATGTCGTGAAATCATAAGCACAACCCAATGGTCTGACAAAACAGGTTAGTTGTTGAGTCTTCTCCACTCAACTGCGGATCTTGCACCCGTCTCCGCTGCCGTCCGCCCCAAGTAGAAACTTCAAATCTGAAAAAGCCAACGCTTTTGATGACGAAACCGTATTCTTTCCCTTGGTCGCGCCTTCCTCTCCTTCTGCAGGATCGACTCCAGTGATAGTGTTGATGGAAACATTGAGCTCGCCACGTTGCTGCCGCCTGCTAAGAATCCGCTCTTCAACTGATCCTTTCATGTAGAACTTGAGCACTGATACCTTTCGCGTTTGTCCAATACGATGAATGCGCGCAATTGACTGCAATTCATCGTGCCCGTCAATGCTGGGCTCCAGTACAATGACATAGTTGGCGTTTGTCAAGTTCAAACCAACACCAGCCGCTGTCTTTGTGAGGAGGGCCACTGAGGTCATCGGGTCTCTCTTGAATGTTTCAAGGATTTCACCTCTGCGGGAGGCATCACCGGCACCGCCATCCAGACGGACGTAGCCAAGAGCATGTTCAAACGGATCAGCCCGGGTTTTGGTCGCTGAAATCGATTCGGCTGTCAGCCTTTTAGTGGAGATTTCGACAATCCTGGCAGGGAGCCACCTTGCAATGCCCTTATCCTGCAATCTGGACGGTGGAAGACAAAGCACCTGTCTTCGGACGTGTTCATTATTCGCCGAGACTGTGTAGCCATCTGGCTGAACGTCATAGGATACTGAGCCACCCTCATCGTGCACATAGACAACGCGGCCGGGCTCGGGACTACCCACATTGCCGACTGGAAGAATCAAGACGCTGTACCCCACCTGAAGCTCTAGTGAGGAGACAGCCGGCCGCCGGCTTTCAACCTTCGAGCCAACGGCGTATCGGTCTGAGGAACCGTTCACAGAGAGTTTCTTATCCGCCGGGTCCTTTCGTACATGCTTGGGAGAAACGCTATCAACGACCACAGGCTCCACCAGCAGGTCATTGCGATGGACATGTGAATTGGCGGTTATTCCTCGTCCACGCCATGCAACTTCATACAAGACATCCCAGCCAGACGATGGCTCTTCGGGCTGGTAGCGATCGGGTGATCTGCGTACTACCCGTCCTTTGGACCCGTCCTTTTCTCTTTTGATGACCTTTTGGCCTGGCAGCAGTTTCATGTTTGTGTTCATGTCGTACTCCACAGTATAGTGGCACGTTACAAGTGCTTCTTCGACAATGTCCAGAACTTTGTTGAACGAAGAGAAGACACAGATCTTGGCCTCGAGGGAAGAGTCCCGAATGGATTGTATTGTCTCACAAAGCGCTTTGATCTTTGGGCTCTCCCATAGGTCTTCTGAACACTCAACCGCGTGTCGAACAAGATCCTTCACAGAGGGACCCATGTCGTTTGAGTAAAATTGTTCTGCATAACTCTCCGATTCAGGGGTCAAATTGGGCTTCGCGTGGTTTGCTAGCTCTGCAAGTTGCACAATACCTTGCTGTTCCGATGGTTCGAAGTGATTCTGGCGGACAAGGCTGTAGGTAGACACCTGCTGATGAGAAGCTTCAGCCGGCGAGGGATCATCGACAACATCTTCTTGCAGAGAGCTCAACATCTCCTCAATCGCTGCATCGTTCAAGTCCACCTCAATGGCATCATTCCGTTGAGTAGCGCCAGTGGCTTCTGAGTCTCTCGTCGCAACTGCTGGCAAGATAACCGCATCAATGTCGATAGCAGTAAGGTGGTCGCTACAGACGGGGCAGTCAAAGGAACCATCCTTCTCCAGCATGGTTCTCGAGCATCCCACACATACAGAATGGCTGCAACGGAAATAAGCCGGCTCCGCACGCGCTTTCTTGCAGTACAAGCAATGTGTGAGTGCACTAGGGCCGTCTCTGGCCAAGAGAATCAGCTCTTGAAGGACCGCGTCCTTGTTGTTCTTTCGGCTAATGATAGCTTGGCGGAGTGAAATTTGCCGTATCCCTCCCATCGTGTTTTCAGCCTTCGTTGTGGCCAGAGTGGCAAGCTGTGATAAGAAGTCGTCAGCGTTTTCAGTTTCATCTACCAAGAGAGAGGGACAGGACGAGAACTGGCGAAGTTTTGTGATGAATCCAGTTACTCGAACATCGAATCGGTCAAAGCGTCGTAAGATTTTCACGGCCATAGCTGCGACGAAACAATTGATGTAAGAGTACGAACTCGACGAGTCTTCGGTGATCGCAACAAATTCTTCGGTTCTTGGAGGAAGTTCCACAAGGGGGGAACCGTCAACTCGTCGATTCTGCATCCGGCTGTGTCGAAACGCAACCGCTGACATCAGTTTATGCAGAATTGGATTGGCCAACCCAGTCTTTTCGTTCCATTGCCTGCTGATTGCTTCTTGCCAGAACCAATCTTGCCAACCCGTGTCTGTTTGCGTTCCCAGGGTAAATGGCCACACGTGAAGCAGGCTGAGCTCTCCCCGTAGGTCATCGAGCTTGTTAGTGAGGGGAGTTCCTGAGAGCATCCATATGTGTGTGGCATTAATCGCAGCGGCTGCTTTGGCAATTGCCGTTGTATCATTTTTCAGGAATTGGGCTTCGTCAACGACTAGGCGGTGAAATTTGACATGTCCTAGCGCGTTTGGGTTTCGTTGATTGTTTGTGTTTCGTTGAGCCGTAAGTTCCTTCAGCTTGCTCATAGTTGCGAGGATAATGTCAAACTGGGATAGCTCCTTCGCCACTGCAACCATTGATCGATGTTTCTCGTGCAAATCGCGGGCGCTGTCGCCATTGTAGACGAAAACAGAGAGATGGTTCGCCTTGCTGGAAATCTCTTCCTCCCATTGGCTGAGCAGTGATACTGGCAAAACACAAAGTGTTCCACCTCTGTTTGGGGGCTTGGATTTCACGTCGGAGCAAATGAGCTGCAACGGGGAGACAAGTGGTTGTAAGCATTGGGACGCAACAGGACAACAAACATAGCTGCCGGGCTACAAACCTCTAGCGTGATCACTGTCTTCCCGAGCCCCATCTCTTCTGCCAGCAATCCTCCAGTGGCGATAGGTGGAGGATTCAACAAAATTTGTCCGCCAAGCGGAAAGTAAAAAAACTCCTCACCGTCTTCAAGTGTCCGTCGTTCCCAGAAATATCCGTTTAACCCTGCAACGCCGCCTCCCGTTTTCGTTCTATCACGATTCTCTTGATCAATCATCCAGGATACACTCTCCTTTTGATAGTCACGGAGCTCAACGTTCACGCCTTGATAGTCCCTGTCCGCGACGGCGCTGGACAGAGGATAGCCGGTGCTTTCCGTATGCCAAAGCAACCCGGCAAGTGAGTATTCAAATTGACGCTCTGCTCGTTTTGACCCATCCGTGGGGCGATCGCTCCTTTCATATTGATTGGTAGACATTGGAACTTGCCGACAGGGAACCCACATGTTGTTCTCGGTATCATTGGGTGCGAGAGCATCCAATAGTGTTGTGATATTGGCGTTGGCAGCGAGACCAAAGAGAGCTCTCCTAAAGTAGACGTAGAACTTCAGCTCTGCTACTACTGGTGGGGTCTCAAATTTTGGTGAAGGTGCTTCGGCAATTGCGTAAACGCAGCGCTCCTGGAAAGGATTCTGCAGGTCATTCAAGTTACTGATGGCTGAGAGGATGTCACAGGCTTTCTGGGAGAAGATGAGACGATCGGGGTTTTCGCTCTGTGCTTTCAAAAGGTCTTCTGCCAGGACATAGCGGACAAGTTCAGTGGTATTATTGCAAATTTCCGATACAAAACCTTCGTTGTGTTGCACCTGTACTTTGAAGGTTCCTGCCAAACGAGCGACCCTCGACCATGTTTTGACACTTCGCTTTTTGCGTGTATTACCACTTGCAGTGTGCAATTCTTCGTAGAATGCTCCATCAATATTGGGAACCGGCGTCTCCTTTGGCCAGAGGAGGGCAAGTGAGGCTGCAGAGCCCCTTGCATCTCTGTTTAATGGGATTTCTTTGAGGGAGATGTAGCCACTGCGTTGCCGAGCTTTCCAGTGAATTGAGTATCTATGGTGAGAGGAAACTTGGCTTTTCCTTGTGAAAAAAGAGTTGGTGGAATTGAAAGCGTCTCTGGCAGTACTGTAGATGCAGTTTTGGTGGGCAAAGGACTGATTTCTGCGTTGGATGAGTTGCCCTCTTGTTTAATGCGCTTCGTCGCATTTTGTTCCGCCAACAGAATTTCATCACCAACATTTTCGTGCTTCATGGTTGCAGTAACCTTATTAGAGGTGCCTCCACAAGTTTTTATGCCTGTAATTGTATCCTCTTCATCTGAAGAAGAGCTCAAAAGTTCAATGACATCGTCCTTTTTACCGGTAGGGGTATCTCTCGCTGCAGGGGTTACTTTTGCTGCTACTGGCGGTACTGAAGCTGCATTGGATGGAACAGTTGGAGTGCTATCGTTTTGCGTTGCTTGGCTCGGGTCATTTGGTGGGATTTTACGGGCACTCTCTGGTATGGTAGCAGTTGTTGTTGGCGTCATTGTAGCAGATCCAGTGCTGGAACCATTCGGACGTAGCACAACCAAAGAACCACCAACATTGCTCGTTACTGTTTCACGGATTTGTCTCAACGAGACACCCAACAGATTACGGGAACCCAGGCTCATGAGCACATCGCCAGGTTGCACTTGATCGCGGAGAACAGAATAATTGTGAACGGAAATGACGGTGGGATAAGGAGCGGTGCCGGTATTCTCCTGCTCTAGGTAACTCGTATCTATCAAGATGCCGAGACTCTGATTGGGTAAGCTCGGCAAAGGAATCACCAACACATTGCCCTGAAGCGACGCCATGGGGGTGTTATACTACCGGTAGCTCTATATATTTGTAGTGGGAAGGAAGGAGAGAAGGTTCGGCAACAATGACAAAATAGGCTGAGAGCTTCCGTAGAAAAGCCAGCGCAATTGGCTCTTACACGCCCTACCGAACCATACCGGTACCGGTACCGTTGCCAGAATTTTGAAAGCGGTACCATGGTGCAGTACTACAAAGTACCCACGTTGCGCACATTGCCGTGTCCAAGACATGCCTTGATCCACGCTGCCTCTTCATTGTCAGGAACAGCGTCGAGATTGTCCTCACATTATACATTATAGCAACAGACGAGCTCTGACCCCTTGGTCCAGAGATCAGAAGGGCTTGCAGAATGAGCCACGAATTCTGTTCTTTTGGTTCTCAGAAACTGGTACCAGGTAGCAGGATACCTGCACGGTTGTCATTCTCGTTCAAATTGCATGCATCCGCATCTTCAGTGTATAATAGAGTCCTCAGACGTCAACCCCAGCAATTCGTGCCGTTTTGCTTTGATGTGGAATTACAACCAGCATTCCTGGTGGTGGACAGTAAATTGCAAAGCTACCGAACTAGCCTACTAGAAGAATAGAAATGGTTCTATAACTATACATCCGGACTAACAGCAACGAAACCGTCATTGAGGTCGGTGTCATCCTTTTCGGCTTCCTTGTCGTCTTCTTCGGCTGGAGTGGCTTCTACCTTGTCATCCCCGGACGACGGCTTGTCCTCGTCGTCCTCTTTTCCCATTTCTTCCTGGGGTGGTTGCTTCTCTTCCGATGGCTCCGCATCTGCCACTGCTTCATCTGTTTCGGCCTCCACCTCACTTGCTGCTGTGGGGACTGCAGGTTCATCGCTTTCGTCGTTGTCGTCTCCAGCCAACGCTTGTTCCATTTCAGCGTCTGTCAAGTCCAGTGCTTGGACATCAGCCAACAACTGTTGCAATTTCTCATCCAAGTCTGCTGCCACGTCGAAGTCCTCATCTGCGACAGCAGCCTCGATTTTCGCTTCAATTTCTTTCAACTCTAGCGTAAGCCGTCTAAAGCTTGCCTTCATTTCTTTCTTGGAAGCTTTGGGCTTTTCTGGTTCACCTGTGGTAGCAGCATCGGTCTCCTGTACAGGTTGTTCTTCGACTGGTTTGTCGGATTCTGCTGTAGCAGTTGCGTCGCCCCCTCCTTCCGACGGCAGGACTTTGGCAATCAATTCCTCCCATCCACCATACTTCTCCCCGTATGATTTGCCTTCCAAAGTCAACGACTTGATTTGCTCTTCCAGAACATAGGCACCCACACCCTGCATTCTATTAGGTTCGTAATCATCGCCACAGACTTGCTTTTTCGTTTCGACAAGCTTTTCAATGCGTTCTGCCAGCTTCTTCATCGTTGCCACGCCGGTTTCCTTTTCCTGCTCGAGTGCAACCTTTCGTTTTGCAGTCAGTTCTTCTTCGAGCTTGGCTAGCTCCTTCTCGGCCGTCTCTTTGCGGTCCACAGCTTCCCCAGTGAGCTCTTCTTGGCATTCTTTGACTCGTGCCGTGGCGTCTTTAATTTCTTTGGACGCTTTTCCTGCTACCTTGAAATCCCGTTTCGCGGCAGCTGCCTTCTTGACAGCCTCGAGATCGGGAATCTTGGCAATCAATCCAGCCATCTCCGTTTCTAGATTCGCGAGCGTTGTTGTCGCCACTTTGAGCACCTCCTTGGCCTCTGTGACCGCTGCTTCACACTTGACAACTTCTGCCTGTAAGCCAAGGATGTCACTGTCGACGGCATCATCGGCGCCATCCTCTTCCGACGTTGAAACTTCCGCTCCCACTTCATGCTCGACAATCTTCTCCAACTTTCCGGCCAATGCAATCTCATCTTTGAGGGAAGCCATCAATTTCTCGTGTCTTTCGATTGCATCTGAGTGAGCCTTCACTTCGGCTTCATGATTGTCCTTTTCGGCTTGGAAAGTTGCCTTTTCTGCTTCCCATTCAGTGCGGTGGTCTTTGACGGTGGTCTCTTTCTTTTGGACTCGCTGCAACTGCCTCGAAAACTGAACACGGACTTGCAGGATACTGTCGTCGTGACCAGCAATTTCGTTGCGCAATTGTGTGGCTTCGGCATTCTTGGCCTCAAGCTTCCTTCGTAATTCCTCCAGTTCTTCATCGGCCACTGCTAATTTCTCCTTGGCTTCGTCGCGTTGCTTTTCAAAGTCGCAGGATTGCTCGGAAATGGCAGTTTCCACTTCCTTTCGTTCTTCTGTCACCAATTCTTCGTCTCGCTCCAAATGTTTCAAATCTTGCTGCAGCCGTTCGTGTTCTTGTGCCAGATGCTTTGTCATGGAAGCAAACTTCTTCATGGCAGTGTCGTCCTCCTGGTGCTCCTTTGTTTGTTGCGTAGATTCAAAGGTTTCCAATTGTGTTTGCATGGTTTGAAAACATTGCAAGACACCCTGCACTACAATTTGTTTTTGCGAATCCAATTCTTGAATGGCCATGTCAATGTGTTCCCGCATACTCGCACATTCTTTTTGTTCCTTTTCGTAATTGCTCAAGACGCCTCCGAGTTGATCCGCCAATTCGTAATCTTCTGCTTCTGCCGCAGCCGTCAATTGCTGTTCGGTCAAATCTCGTTGTTGCGTGGCCAGACGCTCCTGCGTCAAGGCTCTGGTTCGTTCTTCCAGCAATCGTGTACGCTGTTGTCGCAGCTGTGTTACCTTGCCCATGGAAGTTTCCACATTGAGTCGGAACACACTGAGCATGTTACTGAGCAATTCCTGTGGAGTTTTAATTTTGGGTGGTTCTGGCTTTTGTTGTTGTTGTGGCTGCACGGGTCTGGGTGGCAATGGAGGTGGCGCTGAAAACGTAGTAGGTGCCGTGGGGGGTGGTTTTGGCTGGGTAGCTGCTTCTGCTGCAGAATATACGGGTGCAGCCGGTGTGTCGGTGGGTCTGGGTGGCTTTCCTTCGTCAGACGACAAACTGTGGGCACTGGAAGGTTTTGCGACGTCCACGGCAGGTTTGGGAGGCCGAGGTCCTCCGCCAGTGCTGGTAAAGGACCCCGGCTTACTGCTAGTACCACCAGCATTCAAGTTGCTGCTCGATGTGGGAGGACTGGCTCTTCGAAACAAACCACCCATGAGGCCACGAGCTCCTCCGGCAGTTGCTTTTTGATTCTTTGCTTGATTCATGGCTTGTGCTTCGACGGCAGCCGCCGCTGCAGCCGCAATCATTTCGTCATCGTATTCTGCCGGAGCTTCTGGGTTTTTGGCGGTTGCATCGGTTGTTTCGACAACAGTAGCCTGTTCCTTCATTTTTTGATTCATAAATTCTTCGGCACGACGACTCGCCTCCAAAGCATCTTCCCGTGTATTGCTATTGCTGGCAGGTATTTCTGGTATAGCCGATGGTTCGGGTAATTCCGAGGGAGCTGGAAGTCCGGATGTTGTAGTAGCCACAGCAGCACCTCCTCCTCCAACACCTACTTTCATGGCTCTATTTTTCTTTTTCTTGGGACGATTGCTATTGACGGTAGCTCCTCCAAAGGAAATTCCGACACCGGCAGGAGGAGCAAAGTTGGTTGTTGTTGGGGCGGCAGCAGCAAAGGCATTATTTGTTTTGGCTGGGGTAGTAGTAGTAGTTGCTGGAGCCGTCATGTCGAGTAAACTTCCCGTCGCAGGCGGTTCAGGAGCTGGAGTACTCGTACTCGACAAAAAGGAAAAGGCACTGGAAACATTGGACTCGGGAGCTGCTGACTCCTCCGTCTTGGGAGGTTCGGTTGGGGCTGGTGTGGCTCCCGCCAAGAAACTAAAGCCAGATCCAGCGGCATCCGAGGTTGTTTCCGTAGCGGGGGCTTCTGGGGGCTTTTCAGCAGCAGTAGTAGTAGCATCGGCAGGAGCTGGTGCCGATGTGGCGGGTTGCATAAAGGAAAAAGCACTCGAAGCGGGAGGTGCTGGTGCAGGTTCCGAGGCAGCTGGAGTCGCATTCAAAAAGGAAAATCCAGAGCCAACTGCTGCTGCTGCTGCTGGAGGAGCAGGAGCGGGTGCCGCTGGAGCTGGATTGAGAAAGGAAAAACCACTGCCGGCATCGGGTGCTGGTGCTGGAGCTGCTGACTTGGGCTCCTTTTTGGCGTCTCCGCCTTTGATTTCCAAACCACCAAACATGGTGCTGTTTTTCTCTCTTTTTTCTCTCTTTTCAAGACAATGGAACAGAAACCTATTTCTCTAGTTCAATGGTCCGGGAGAGAACAAGGGGATGACTGTGATGATAAGTGGATAAGTGGGACGATTGGTGCAATGCCTTGGTGCAAATCGGTTGGTGTGGCAGCATTGCAACCTTTCGAAGGGGCTCGTGGTCGATCGTGACTGAATCTTCCTAACGGCTCAATTGAAAGTCTGCAGGTGGTGCTCCGGGATCTCGGGAGTCAAATGGACCTTCGATGCCGTCCCACTCTTTTGTGGCTCATAGTTAGAGGGGTCCAGAGAGCTGTTTAACCCGATACAGTAGGGGCAGGATGTTTCGTTTGCTAGTTTCTAAGCGACTAGACTAGTGCGAAAAATGTGGGAGTTTTATCATCGAGGTTCGGCTTCTAATGCAGACTAAGGGAATGGATGATGTCAGATCAGGACTGGGTCAAATGATTACAACAGTCGATCTCTCACTCTCGCTATCTCTCGCTGATCTAACCCACGCGGTATAAAAAGTCAATCTGCTCAGTTGACGCTGGCCTCTGTTTAGCCAATGCTCATCTCATGACCTCTCTTCTTCGATGGCGACAACTGCTGCGCTGGGATGATGCGATAAACGCCATCTTTGGATTTTTGAAACGACTGCCTTGGCAACGCGGTCGCAAATCACAAGGAACGGCCCCAAGATTTCCTGTTCCAAAGAGTCAAGTCTCACGTACATTTCATAACAGTCGTGCGCTGCTGAAACAACCAAACCGATGAATTCAAGGCCTTTCATGCCTGCTGTGCTTGCAACGCGCTCTTTAACTTTGTCTCTTTTTGAGCCAATCGTGATAAGCGCCTTTAGCGTTGCGTCACTGTAATTTGTTAACTTGGGCTTTCTGAAGCGTTCAGCATGCTTATCGTGACCCGTTTATGAGGTTCAAAAGGATTTTTTGTGAGAATCAGAATTTCAGTCCAACAAGCAAGACAAAGACAAGAATGTCAAAAACAAAGAATACCCACCTGATCCTGTACAGGCGTCATGATGGACTCGAGGGCGCAAGTCTTGTTGTCGGCGTAGGTTACAACGAAATCAGTTTTTCCTCTGGTTGTGCCTTTAGGGGTTGAAACAGTGTAGTGCAACTCGTCTCGTAGAATTTTGGCAAAAGCATCGTTATAGTCGTCCTCGAAAGGAAGCTTGTCACTGGACTGGGACAGGGGGGTATTGAGCTTCCCATCTTTCGTAGGGATTGGATTGTCAATGACGGTGGCAAACGACATGAAAGGAAGGGCCCGTACGACCATGTCGGCGCCACGGCGAGGGTCCCCCCCCCATTCAATTGTCTCTCACATCCAACCTCACTTGGGAGTATGTCGCCATAATATTCTGCCATGAGAGAGTTTGCTACCCCGTACAACTTTGTCGAATCTTCCCAATTGCACAACACAAACGCATCAGCAGCACTGCTGCGCTCCGGTACCAAGAATCCGTTGACTGTTGGTTCCCGATCCTGACCACGAAGTTCCTTCTTCGATTTTGAGCCCCCAAAGAGAACCTCTGTAAATGTTTCAGGGATATTACTGCACTCGCTGAACCTGCCGTATACATGGACCGCGCGTGACATCTTCAAGAATTTTCGCAGACCCGTATTCCAACCCCCATTACCCTCCTTTCTACTTACTTCGAATGACTGCCTAACCCTAGCAACACTTTCGTGGATGTCCCAGGTGGATTCTTCAGCAACTCCATCTTCACCTTGACAATCCTGAACCCAATTCATCGCAGCCATGAAAATACCTCGATGGCCGGAGCAGATTTTCATGAAGAAGTCGACAGACTCAGGAGTCAAATAGACTTCAGCCGATCTGAGATCCTCTGTTATTCGTACTCCGTCTGGTATACCGGTAGGTGGATACCACATGTACTTTTTAGAAATTTGGGAAGGGGTCACATAGGAATTGCCGTCTCTGTCCTGTGTCGTGGCAGCCGCTGAAAAGAGTAGAACCTTGGGTTGGGGAATACCAACCCAATGCTGTGGTAGCTTGAAGAGATCCTCGATTAGCTCTGAATGTGCAAAAATTAAGTGCGCCTCATCCAGGATAAGCGTCTTCTTGGCCTTAGCAAGTTCCTTTAGAGAATTCTTGACTGTCAACGTGGACGACCTCTCCGCCCCCAAGCTGCTACAAATCGCATCAATAATATTGTTGCGGATATCCCCCTATCTTCGGTCCACTTCTGCCAAAACGAATTCGTCACTGTGAGAAGTGGCCAGGTACTTGGCAAGCGTAGTCTTTCCGGCCGCGACAGGGGCGCGTATGAATGTAGCAGCACCTTTCTTATTGTACACGATCTGTTTGAGCTTATCCACCGTAGTTTCTAGTGGGATAAAGACAGTGCTTCCGCAGGAAGCACGATCGTCCAATGGCAGTTCCTTGTCTCGTGAAGACGACGCGCTCTTTACTAAAGCAAGATTGGTCATTGTCCAAGTTCCTGCACCGTGCAATAGCTCTTGCCTCTCCTTGCTCTTCCTTTTTGTGGTGTTTGACTTGACACGGTATGATACCGCTACGACCGGTACAGTACTATTAGTATTGACTTTGGAGGGTATGCTGTCCAGCGTGGGGAGGGCGGGCGTGTAGCGTGGGGGCTACCGGTACTGAAGGCTATAACGAATGTGGTACAGTAAGTAGCGATTGGAAGCTACCGGTAGTGGGGGGCAGGCTTAGTTAGGCAAAGAAGAGGTGGAATTTGGGACCCTAGCAAGGTTCGACGGGATCAGTGGCAACAAATTGAGGACCACATGGGGGCCAATGGGCTTGACTTTTGTGAGATCCACAGAGACATACAGTTTTTATTAATTAAATGAGCAAATCACGTTCGATCCTTCCGGGACGGTGGCATCCACTACCTACGGTACTGACTAGCCAGCACGCAACCATACCGGTACCGGTACGTACCGTAGTAGCGCTTGATGCCCGCCCACAAAGATAAGGCACAGATAAATTTGCTTTTACTGTATGATATATATAACGGTGCTACAAGCAATCGCATCCACAAATCTCTACTGGCTTTCAGACATTCGCCGCCTAATGCACATCGATTCATTCATTCTCACAGTCAAAATATTTTCCCAGCCATCATTGATTTCACAGTGGCTGAATGGCACTACCATACTAGATCCTTGCGTAGAATTGCACGCTCTGAGTTTGGTAAAAAATGCTGTCCATGGTAACATTCCACACGTATGCGGTGATAAACTCCGTGTAGTCCCCGCTTTCCATGACAGACAGCACTTCAAATGGCGATGGTGCTTCGGTACCTGGCTCGAAAAAGGCAAAAGCATCAAAGTCCACGCCCACCGTTTCATTGAAAAATGTTGTGTTGACCACTAAATATTAAAAAGGAAAAGAAGCAAAGAAAAGAAATTTTGTGAGGCGGATTCGTTCACGGAGCATGTTTCATATATTATGGCCGCGTCGCACAAGTTTCTACAAAACGTACCATTGGCCTCAAAGGTCGCAAAGTTTTCAAAGCTTTCGTCCAAGACATCTGTGTAGAAATTGTTGATTTGTACCACCAGTCCATCAACTTCTTCCGGTGTGGGCTGGCGGACTTCTGTGCCTTCAAAGAATCCAAAGTCCATGGAAGCCTGCAAAACACGCGAGCTATCTTCTTCCACCTCGGCGGGGAGAGTCATGATTCCTTCTGGGGCCCCAGTCATGCCATCATCTGGAGTTTCTGTGGCCTCACCCTCCTCAGGAGCGCCCGTTACCTCTGCGGGGGCACCCGTCTCTTCAGCAGGTGGTTCAGTCACTACCAAAGGTGGTTCCGTCACTACCAAAGGTGGTTCAGTCACGTCTGGCTCTGGTAGTTCAGGTGCATCAGTCACTTCCATTGGAGCCTCAGTCACTTCCATTGGAGCCTCTGTCACTTCCATTGGTGCCTCAGTTTCCAAAACTGGAGCACCTGTCTCTTCCATTGGAGCCTCGGTCACTTCAATAGGACCATCAGTCGCTACCAAAGGTGGTTCAGTCACTACCAAAGGTGGTTCCGTCACTTCTGGCTCTGGGAGGACAGCTGGGATCTCAGTTTCAGGTGCATCCGTCACTTCAATTGGAGCATCCGTGTCTTCCGCTGGAGGCTCTGTTTCTGGGGCATCAGTTTCCACAGCTGGAGGTTCAGTCTCTGGGGCATCGGTCTCCTCCACCGGAGGTTCCGTCTCTGGAGCATCGGTTTCTACAACTGGAGCCTCTGTGTCTGGGGCTGGAGGATCGGTTTCTGGTGCATCCGTCACTACTGGCAATCCAGGAGCGTCAGTGTCTACTGGTACTTCAGGGGCATCAGTTTCAGCTTCTCTTTCTTCAGTTTCGGCAGCTGTGGATGCAACGGTGGGTGCATCTGTTTCAGCAGCTGTGGATGCAACTGTCGGTGCGTCGGTTTCTTCCAAAGGCGCTGATGATGGTGGAATCTCGGGTTCCTCAGGGCCTACTGTAGGCAACTGATAGATTGGTCCATCGTCTAGTGCAGATGTGAAAAATACGCTCTGAGTATCAAAGAACAAAACTGAGTTGGCCTCCCAGACATAGTCTGTGATAAACTTTTGGTAGTCCCCAGCCTCCATTGCTGATAGTAGTTCCACTGCACTGGGAGCTTCTTCGCCCTCAAAAATAGCCACTCCTTCATAGTGAACAGTGACAGGGAAAACTGCGTCTTCGTCAAATTCACTGTCCGCAACTGTAAAAAAGGTTCGCGGCACGAAAACAGTGAGTGAGGTCCAGCGGGTAAGTGATTGCTTGATGGACCATGATACATACCAAAGGCTTCGAAAGCAAAAAAATCGTCACTGGTATTTGCAAGCAGGTCGGTGTAGAACATCTCAACCTGAACCGTAAGCGCATCCAGGTCATCATCTGTTGGCTCTGTAACAATTGCATCTGCGAAGAATCCAAACTGCAACGTGAAGTTTACGAGTACCAAAGAGGCATCGTCTGGGAGATCTATTTCAGTACCAAATGTCGGAGCCGTCGTTTCTTCTATTGGGAACGTTGGGGCGGGCATTTCGGGTACTTCAAGAATGGTGGGTCCGGGCGTTACGGGTACTTCAAGAATAGTGGGTGCAGCAGTTGGTTCAGGGGCATCCATGACTGGAGTTGGTTCGGCTGTTTCCACGACGGGCTCATCTGGAAAAGATGGTGCCATTGTCGGCTCGATTTCCGCGACAGGAGCAAATGTCGGGAATTCTGGGTCCGGCGAGATTTCTTCTGGGTCCGGCGAGGAGATTTCTTCTGGGTCTTCCGATTCTTCTTCCGAGCAACCCAGGCAGTTGGCGTCGCAGCCTTCAGGAAGCTCCAAAGCCCCTTCGATTCCTGTGATGTATGGACCACCAATGGTGTAGTCTCCCATATCAATAGTGCATTCTTCACTCACGCTGCATCTCATGTCAGCATCACAAACAATAGTGGTCGGTCCCTCGAACTCTTCCCCATCTACAGGACACTCGTCGGCAAAAGAAATACACTCTTCCAGCTCAGGGCACCATGTATATCCAGCAGAGGGGATACATCCGTATTCGTCACGATCACTGCCAGGCGGGGCATCACTGAACGTTGGAGCATCGGTTGGCATGGGCTCTTCAACCGAAAATGGTTCAGCAGGCTCATCGCCAGATCCCTCGACAACCATGCCACCATTCATAGCGAGCTTGTTCATCATTGTCTTCACCGTTGTCTTCTTTTGTTTCTTTCCGGCATCCTTGGGTTGCGACTTTGCGCCAGCTTCCATCTTGCCACCTGCTTTCACCGCGGATCCTACTGTTGCTGAAACCTTCATGCCTCCTTTCACGCCGCCACCCATCGAGCCTTTTTTGGAGACAGAGTCAGTGGAGTCGCTTTCCATGGAAGTCATACCTCCTTTCGCGCCAGAGTAGCCTTCCTTGGCAAGTTTGTTCATCATGGCCATATCCTGGACCTTCTTTTGCTTCTTGGCATCTTTGGGCTGCCCCTTTGCCTTACCAGACTTGCCATTGCCGCCCATGGTGCCAACAGTAGCGGATACTGTCATACCCTTGTTCATGCTACCCTTTGGCACAGAAGCACCCGACATCATGCCTCCGTAGGGCTCAGATGACTCAGATTCACCTGCCATCATGCTGCCCTTGGGTACAGATGCACCTGCCATACCACCTTTCTGCATACCTCCCTTTTTGGACTCTTCCACGGATTCGTACTCTGCTTCCTCATATTCTTCTTCCTCTTCCTCTTCTTCCTCGTATTCTTCCTCCTCCTCCTCTTCATAGCTTTCATATTCCCCCCCCTCATCATCACTCGTGTCCTTTCCTCCCATTTCCTTCATGAGTCGACGTTGTCTGAGACTAACTGTTGTGATGCCATCTTGCTGCACTCCTCGAACAGTACCTGCACTAGCGATGGCCAACAATTGAACAAGCAATAGCAATACTGGGATAACCCGTAGCATCGTCATGTTGATCTGTCGAACTTAAATATTCCTGGTTGTAATTGCTGCCTCCGATCTCTGGTGGCTTTTTGAGAATGAGCTGGTGTTGGAACCATGCAGTAAATGGCTCATTGATCCTTCTCATAGTCATCTCTCACAAACAGCAGAGTCCATCGAGGTTTGGGTTGTATCCATCAAAGTTTTTTTGGCGTTCTGCATCTCGACGAGCACAAAAATGTCGAGAAAAACAGACTGTTACCCCCACGCGCATGGTGCACCCGGTAGCAAATCTACACTTTCCGCAACAACGGTCCTTCAGCGGCTCAAGATACCAGCAACGGTTGGCCAAATACCCGTCGTGACAAGACGGGACTTGCACGCAACGAGCTAGCTGAACGGAGCATTTGACACACAGTGAAGTGCTGCACGAAAAGGTTATCAAGAAAGCTAGATAGTAGTGGCTCGAGTGCAGCAAAGCCGGCTGCGGTACGAATGAGTTGGTTGGATACTATGCATGGCCAGTAGTACCCCTAGCGGTACGAGAAAGGGGCTCGCTCTCTCTCTTCTATCGATAGTGTGTGGTGCAGTGGACTGATGGAATGAAGACTGCTACATCGAGTGAAGCAGAGTTTCTAGTTTTGCCTCGAATAGTTGCGAGGAGGACTTGGAAAAGGAGGCTACCCGCATGGTGGTTCAGTCTTGAGGCTACCGTCCCTGCTGATGGATAGTAGTCTAGTGTGCAAATATTTGAACGCGCCCAAATCAACCCAGACAACACGTCAATTTTGCGTTTGCTAAGATTCTATAGCAAATGCAACCGTTCCTTCGAATTGCTACAGTGGACGTTTCAATCGGGGGCTCTGGTCTGTTTGCCATTCAAGCAACATCAACAATACCACCAGGTACCTACCTGGCTCATGTAGCTAGCTAGAGGTGCAAGAGACTTTTGAGGAATGGAAATGTAGCCCGACAACCTTCTTTAGCAGTGCCAATTTACCAAAGCCCAAGTTTTGAATAACTTTGCTCATTCGTTTGATCAGATTTTGTAAGAGCGTTGAGTGTTAGCCAAAGGCTGTTTGACACATTGAACCTTCTTTCCTACGAGGGCATCCCAAAGGCAAGGGTATCATGCTCCTGCCTACACTGTTCCACTTGAATAAAATCAAGCCGTGGACGCCATCACGACGGCGCTGGCATAACTAACACTGCTGTCTTGCATCGTTTTTACTGCACTGCTCTGTGCATACTTGACAAAGTTGACGGTCAATCCCGAATGGTCCTTGCTGGCAATGGCTTGAAGCCACACGGCAATGGCATGTCTCCCGCAAATGGTATTCTTGGTCTTTTTCAAGTATTCGGCAAAGGCTCCGGGTTCTTTCATAGCAATGAGATCCATCCCCCGATGATCCATTTCTTGAATGAATTGATGAATGGGGATACTGCCGTCCTTACTGATGGGTTGATAACGAAACCGAGACCCCCAATGGCAAAAATCGGAGGAAATGACGCACACGACATTGGGTCTGGCAATAATGGGTGCCAGCAGGTTTCCAAACAATTCTTCTTGAAACGTGGACAAGGCACCACACATGATTGGTAATACGGAAGGAGGCTGCTTCATGGACAAGAGAATTTTGGCCAAGTACGGGTATTGCATTTCGCCACTGTGTTCTTCATTGTCCGTACTGGCATCCATGACAGTGAACTTGGAGGATAATGCCAAGATTTCCTTTCGTAATTCGTCATCGACGGGTAGATTTCCCAGTGGAGTTTCCAGTTCGCTAGCCCCCGACACGGCACATCCTTGTAGATAGACGTGATGAGCCGGATGGAGGACCAAAATGTGTTCGCAGGGATGATCGGTAGAACTATTCAGTGCCCGTTCCAACTGCAGATACCCATACGCTGCCGTAGGACCACTGTACCGATATCCCGCATGAGGTGCAATCACCGCCCGAACGTTGTTGTGGCTGCTGCTGTTGCTAATTTCGGAAGCAGCTGCATCCAGATACCCCTGCAGCGTTTGACCCAGCGCCTGCTTATCGTCTTCATACCAAGATCCAGCATGATATGCCTTGCGTCGATAGGTGCCATCGCCCACGTTCTTTCCTGCAGTAGTTCCCATGGTAATAAACTAAAATGAGTTGTTCTTTTTCTTTTTCTTGGATCTTCTGTTCTGTTGTGTGCTTCTCATCATGACATTGTTGTCAACCGCACATCGCACAAAATGATTAAAAGTACGCACACTCGCTCTTTCTACATTGCTTCTCGCTGCTCTTCTTTTTCGTGGTGGGACGGCCAAGAGCTGTCTAACTAAAACTGGCTTGTCGCTGTGTCAACCAGGGTAGTCTTCACAAGCACCTGAACGGCACTGATCCCAAACACAAGGATACAAATAGAGATCAATCGGCCAAGTACTGTAGCTGCACAGCCGCTTGGCGGATAGGACCTATCTCTTATCCTCCACCACATCGGAATGAATGGTGCAATATCACGTTTATGGTCTGGCCGTCGCCCCACAACACGTAACTCATTTTTGGCTATCTCTAACTCTAATAGAGATATTTTGAAGCACGATATTTTGAAGCACAACCACCATACACGTAAAGCAATACAACAACTAACACCATGACGATCGATCCTTTATCTCTTGCTCCTACATGCATTGTTACTACTACTGCTTTATTATCTGTTGTTACTTGCTGCTGTTGGCCAAGGCTGAAGTCCAGTACCTGTATTAGGAAAGGACTCGTCTGGAAACCGGAGCACCGATTCAAAATGGGTCAAATATTTTGACTGTGCCGGCTCTGATTTAGCAGTGAATGAAGTCCTGTTGTTGCCACAATTAGCCTCCATCGAAAGCAACAACATCTGCCCTCATGCCGTACAACTACAAGGAGAAAGGAGGGGGGATCTATTCTGCTTCCTGTTGCAGACCACCTCTGGAATGCCTCCGTCCCCTTGAAGATCTCCAAGCTTTTCTCACAAGGGTATCGAAATGTATTGCCCATGCAACTCGAAAGGAGAGCAATGAAGTTCTTGTTTGGTACTTTGACGACAACAAGATGCTTGCCCCAGAACAGGCTTTGGAGCTTCACACATTTCTTTGCAATCTTGAGAATGTAGAGACAACCTACGTCTCAATGGATCGGCGCTCCCTGATTATCAAGACAATCCACGGCGAACAGCTTGAAGTTATCCTTGCGTGCAAGTACTCAAGGTTTCATGTTGAAACGACCCCTCGCAGAGTTGGGATGACGGCTGTTCTCGCTGAGATGACATCCCTCCCTTCGTTTCGTCAGATCGACTCGGACGCACCTTCTGTTGTTGATTTGTTATCTCCTAGCAGCACAGCACACTCAGAGTTTACTCTTGAAACAATGGATTAGACAATGAGACAATGACAATTTGACCGGTATCTGTAGGAACAATGAAGCTGGTAGTGGCGCAATGGCCTCTGTTTTGTGGTGGCACACCTCGATTTCCACTCACTCGTTGTAGTAGTCTCCCTAACAACTATCTAGACGTATTATTTTGTATGGGAATCTACAGCAACAAGTAGCCTCCAACAATGGTTTTGTTGGCTTCAATTTCTAGAAGGTGGAACATGTCGACTTGCAGTGCTATAGCTGTTTAGGATGCTGCTTGACAACAATAATACGCGTTCCATTTCTCGTGATTGTCGTTGGATTGCCCTCGATTCTGACACAAACTGATTCTAGCCAAGACAATTACTATCAAGATGATGGGACGACGAGCTCTCAACAGTGGACGTTCATCTGAAGAATTGATAGACGGCCAAGCTTCCAATACTAACCGCCGTAAGCCGTAACCGCAACACATCCATTATTTGATTGCCAATGCCGAATACAAACAAACGCCTGACTGGTTGTAGATTGTTGTTCTTGGTTCAATGGTTATGAACAAACTCTGATTTGATCTTCTGCACGCTTCCGAGCGACGGATCTGATTGGAATATTGCTGAGAAAGCTGCAGGAACACGGCCACACACAAGATACTCATAATACTCCTTCCATTCTTTCAGCACAACAGTCCCTCCCAGTACGTGTGCCAGCTCCTTTGGAAGCATCTCCAAATCAGCCACGGAACGCACAGCAATAGAGTCGTCCAGCTTTCGTGCAAGGTCGCTCTTACCACCACGCTTGTTCTGAAGTTCAGGGTGGAGACGAGCCTCTTTTAGATCGACTGCAGCTTCCTGATACTCATCGTTCAAACCCAACGACAGTCTTTGTACGATCTTCTCCGCCCGTGCAGATGTCGACACCATGCACTTCAGATGGCTGGATACCGTATGAAGCCTTGGGTGCGTCGCTTCAAATCCTTCTTCGTTGACCAAACCAACGCAAGCGTGCCTTTCTGCGAAGCAGGTGATGTGGTCCACCAACGTGTGGAGCTTGTTGAACACTCTTGGTTCGCTCCCACCTCCTGTGCTGCTTGGAAGTTGGGTCCAGAGCTTGCCATACTGAGTAGAGCATTCCTTCAGTCGAGAGATGTCTTCAATGGTGAGTTTGTCTTGCCGCTTTAAAAGGGTAGAGATCTCCAATAGCAACTTCGCCATCGGCCTCCAACAAGTTGACATTATTGCTTTCGCCTCGCTATTAAGCGATGGGTTGTTGCTATATGCTGTGTCGACACGATTAGCTATAGCGTCTGCTCTTGCAAGAACACGGAATCCATTGGCGTTGGTCAGTTCAATGCCAGAGTTTTCAACTCGAAAGAGCACACCACAATCGATCTGGTAAGATTGGAGAAACATGTAGCTCGCCTCCCCTTCCGGTCTTGATCCAGAATCTTTCAGGAACTTCTCCCCTTTATCAACGAAAAGGGCTGCGGATTGTTGCACGTGAGCCCAAGCAGCAATTGCATTATCTTTTGCAAAGCTTTCTCTCTCTTCGTGATACTGCTGCTGCGTCGCGATCCATTTCTGCCGAACAACACCGGGAACACTGTTGTTGTTGCACCACTGAGTCGCTTCCTTGATCTTCCTTTCGTACTGACGATCGCACTTGTAGAGATCGTTTAGCTTGTTTTCTAGCCAAGGACGCTTGTTCTTGGCGTCCTTTATAATGACTGTGAGTTGCTTCCGCCAGTGTGCCTTTCGGTCGATGGCCTTCAAGAGATTTAGCATTGCTTTCGTCAAGTGTGTCATCAAGCCTTGAGACACGTGCATTGATGCCCCAGCGTTGAAATCTGGTGGTGTTACCAGAAGAGGCTTATGAACGACACTCTTGGCCTTGGTTTTATGCACCATCGATGCCTTGTCAGAGGTAGACGCAATCTTTGTTTTTCGACTTTTGGCCTCGGATTCGAAGTTTTCATAGAGCTTAAAATTGTCGTACTGCCCTTTGCGGAGGGGATGTGGCTTGGATGGATCAACAAGTGATGAGAGGAAGCCATGTTTGTCTGCTATACAGATCGGACAAGGGTGTTTGCTTGAAGCGGTGCCTTGCCCATGGACACAAGTATTCAACTTCAAGTCGTCCGATGTGAAACAAAGGATGCCAGCAATATTGAATTCTAGTGCACCCTTCGATGGGAGAACAAGTTCATCTGCAAACCTTGCCATGTGCACCATTGAGCGTGCAGCACCTGGAACAATCTGATAGAGCTGGAATCCAATATATGTTTTGGTTGTGGGTGTGGCGCTGTTGTTTCTTCCGTTGCGTTCCTTCTCCTTTGCAACCAGTCGAATTGCCAACTCATATCGAGCCCTGTGACAATCTTGCAATTGAATCGTTGCTGGCTGCTCTCGGGCTTTTGCCTCCGTCTCGTTTGCAAGCTCACGATAGTCTGCATCTTGTTCGAGATGAGTCGCAAGCCGTAGATCGTCTCCAAGAGCACTCACACCTATGAAGTGGAGACACAAGCACTCAACATCGACAACTTCATCTTTCACCCTGACTGCAACAGTCAGTAGATGGAACAAGCCGCTCACCAAGTGTTGGAGAAACTGTTTTGTTGGTTTTCCTTCGCTCAAGATAGTGGAGGCAAGATTCGCATAGCTCTCTCTTGCGTCTTCATAGAAGGCCGTAGGAAAGCAATATGCAGGAGCATTGCCATCGATTCTGTTGGCGATTCTGAGTAGATTGACTGTGAGACAGCCTCCTTTGTCGGAGCCTTGAACGACCATTATCTTGTTGTTGTGTTTTGAGATATCACTCGAGTTTCGGAATTTTCCAGAGACGAGCGCACTCTTGGTAAGCCCTTCAATGATGACTGGTGGGTTTTTCACCCAAACATGCAAGCATGGCTTCGAAAGATTCTTCTCGCCTCCCATTTCTAGTGGAACCATTTCGTAGCCAAGAGTAATCTCCAGATTGCAGCGTTCATATTCTTTCACTCTGAGCTTAAGCTGTTTTTGAAAGAGCAGCTTCCCCACAACAGGTTGAATATCCGCAAGTCCAGTGGCAGCACGGTAGAGACCATTTGTGGTTGTTGGAATACGATCTCGAAATGCCACAGCTTGTGCAATAGTCATGCTGCTCGTGGTGGCTTCTGGAATCACAGCAAAGTCATAGGTTGGAGCAACCAAATCAAGAGCTCTGGTAGCTTGTGAATTGCTCGTGAAGAGATGTTCAAACAGCTCACCAAGAAGTTTACTCTGGGCCACTGCTTGTTGTGTCGCTTGCTTTGTCAAATCCTTCGCTGCACGCGTTCGAGAATTTGGAAGTCTGAAGTATTTTTCCACCCGATTCCGAAGAGAAAGCTTGGCCAGATGCTTGCTTTTTTGGTTGTTGGCGAGTACATGGAGAGTCCTTGAAACAAGCAACTGCAGTTCCCTCCCGGGATCCTTCCGATCTAGCTCATCCTCAAAGCTCAAAGCAGGTACGTTGATTGTTTGGGTGGATGCATCTCGAGTTGCAGGTTTCTCATTGATCAATTCCGGGGCTACGATTTGTTCGGCACTGCCAAAGAGTGATCGAGAAACTTGTTGCTGCGTCGGACTTTTGTTCAGAGCATTCTGGACAAGCGGCGGCGAATGAAATCTGGCAGGTCTCTTGGGAGTTGGGCTTTTCAGTGACGGAGTTTCAACCCCATTGTTTTCTTTGCCTCTCTTGGAGCTCCGGAACGGAGACAGCAAGCTCCTCATGGCGTAGACCTTCCTTGCATATGAAGCAAGTGGAGTAAAGGCTCCATTGTCTTGCAGAACCCATGGTCATTGTTCACACAAAAGCCGCGGCAAACTTGGGGCCGAAACTTCGAAACTTCGAAACTGGGAAATCAGCCAACAAAAACCAACCTCACCAATGCTGAGCATGTGTCTACGAACAGCCAACCTCTGGCTGGTAGATAGCAGCACCTTTGTTGAAGGCTGGCTGCCTGCTATCAGCTGATTCCTAGTGTGGATGACAGCGGCTATTGCCGTCGCTTTATCATCTTGGTTACGTACAGTCGATCTGTAGCAGTAAATGAATAAACAGTAGCAGCGCTTTTGTCGTCTAATTTGCTTACACGTGGAACAAAAAGCAAGATTGAGGGAGGCGGCGACGGCCAGACCATAAACGCCATTCATTCCGATGTGCCACCCAGAGAGTCCTTCACCAGAGGACGGGTTAGGACTATCCAGAGAGTCCTGCAAGATACTCATCCTCCCTACTACTGGTACCGTACAAGACTTGCAGCCAGATTTCGTGAGATCATCCTGTTCCTTCATGCATGCGGAGTCATGCGCACAACACTACCGTACGGGTACGTGTACGCCGATTGTTTATTACCACCATCATTTTCGCGTCTTGGTTACTCGTAATAATTTGTGGCTGCCTTGTGCGTGACTATGAAAAGGCTCGATGTTCTCAGAGCTGCGGCAAAGATTTAACATTGGCCTTCGTCAGAGGAGAATTTGGGTGCCTGTTCAGCTTCCACAGTCATTTGACGACGCGTCACATTAGGAGCGGTCCATCTTGGTCGAAAGCTGCAAGCAGCTTGAACAGCTCGTAAAAACCTGTAAAACCCAAAACAGCTCAAGAACATGCTCATCGCCTTTGATAGCGCTTGTCCAACCAACCTTGCACAAAAGCACCTTTTGACAATCCCATCCACAACAAACAAAAACACATGACCATGTTGGATATATCCGACATTTCGATGGATCTCTCGCACAGCAGCAGCGGCAGTGCAGGACGACGTCGTCGACGAGCGGCGTCCTTTTGCGTCGTTCGTGATCGTCGTCGCGTCCGCTTCTCTGTCATTCCCGACGGACCCGTAGCCGTAGAAATCCAGCACTTTGCCAATCCAGAATTCACATCTCCCAAACTCCAAGACCGCAAGGAAATTTGGTACTCGAGCATGGAAATTCGTGCCTTGAAACAACTCAATATGGATTTGTGTCGGCAAAAACAAGAACGAGAAGAGTCGCAAGAAGAAGACGACTCGGTATGTTGGAGAGGACTGGAACACCTAGTAGAAGGCGAAACCAAACGACGCCAACGCATCCAACATTTTTTGGCGGCCATCTTGAAGGTGCAGACGGAACGAAAGCGCAAGGGAGCTATTCGACCCGAAGCCATGGCCGATGCCCTTCAGTCCTTTTCACGATCTCAAAGTCGGGGCGATCGAAGGCGCGCTCTAAAAGTGGGAAAACTCGATTATGCCGCCGCACAAGAGGGTGACAGTTCCAATTCGAATAATAGCAACAACAACAACAGCAACAACAATACACAGGGCAAGTCGCGATCTTTCTTGCTGCGATCGTCGTCGGCCCGCAAATTACTGGGCCGGCGGTGTCGGCGACGTTCCGTCCACGACACTCCGGGATCAGGACCCACCGTGCAGCGCAATTTATCCCTCGATACCGATCAATTTCAAAAGCGACGAACCCTCTTGCGGCGGGTATCCCATCGAGCGGCGGCCATGCTGCCCAATCGACGGTCGTCTACGCTCAGTGCCACCAGTGCGACCTCGTCGACACGGTCGTTGCAATCCACCGGATCGACGGCGTCGGCAACGTCGTCCAGTCGAGCCATCGGAGCGGAGGAGACAGCATCATAACGAATTATTAAAGAATGACGTTCTGGCGCCAATTTACGTCAGTAGTTTGTCTGCGTCCATCTCCCAGGACCTACACCAGGCCTTAGCTAGCTGGCTAGTATTCCTTAACATTTCGCCAATCAATGGCTGCAATGGTCGTCACATGGTCGTCACTTTGATGCTCGCTTCAACATGCGTTGTTCACTAGCTAGACGTTGGCTGCCGTAAGACATGAAAATAATGCGTTCTTTAGCCCACTACGATATCATTATTGCCCTTGGGCTGGGGCCGTAAAGGAGAGCAAAACACAGCTCTTCTTGCATAATAGTAATGCCTACCCTATCAAAGTCCAGTCAATGCAGCTTCAGCCCAAATTCCTGGGTTGGCTCGGAGGAGCCCATACCAGAGTTTGTCTGGACAATAATAAGAATAAGGGGTTTTCGCTTTGGCGGTCTCCAAGGCCACAAACAACTCATCCAATGGTGCCTTGGGATCACTCAGCTTGCCCCTTCCACATTTGTTGCAATCTGCCCAGTACTGGATTTGAGCAACAGTTGGCCTGAAATCTCTTCTTCTCAAGGTGTACCTGTACGCAAACGTCACATCCTCAAGCAAGACATTGTGTTCCATCATGCTGGCAAAATATTTGAGGGTCGCTAAAGAAACCATTTTTGTTTGGTAGCACTGACAAAGTTTCTTCACTGATGTGTTCTCTTTCAAACCATCCACCAGGCTCTCGAGAAAACTGACTCCAATGTCGCAGAACCCAAGAGATTCAAGGCGATTTTGTGCCAGGAGCTCCAGAATTTCATCACTGATGTTGACTTCACTCAGGTTGTTGTGGCGCTCATGAAAATTCAAGGAATTCAATAATGTCAAACCACAAAGGAGTCCAAGAATACCTTTTGTAGTCTTTGCACCCAATGACACTGCAAACTTGAAGCTTTGAAGTCTGCTGTTGGGTGGTATTTCAAAAGGGGCGCACGCATCATCATTCTGTCTATACCCAGCCAAGACAAATGATCTGAGCTTGGCAAAAGCAGCCTGAAGCAGCTTGCTCAATGATGGTCCATCAGTTTGTGGAAGCACTGTTACATTGAAGGCTTCCAGATTGTTTGTCCCAAGAAGAATCTCCTGGTAGAGATTGCAGACTGCTTGGGCATCTCTGGCAGTTGTGGAACTCGCATAATGTGATGGTTCCAAGCTGAGATCCTTGAGGTTTGGGCATGACTGTACAGCCTCGAGAACTAGGTCAATTCCATTTTGGTGGATGAAATCAGAAGCACAGAAAGGTGCAGATGTATCAATCGTGTGGGCGTCACTTCACACAACATACCCAGTTTGGATTGGAAGCATTCAATGTTGCGCTCGCCATAATTGCAAATTCCATCTAGTTGAAAGTGTGTTAACTTTGGAAGGAATAGTTTTGCTCGTTGAGTTGCGTTTGTATCCCACTGGGTGAAACGTCAACTCCAGCTTCCGTTCTTCAAAGACTTTGGACACTACAGTGGAAAGAAGATCAGACAATTCCTGATCATAACAACATCCAAGAATGAGATCTCGAACATCACAGCCCAGCTTTAGGTCCTTTGCCTCGTACCGGTAGCTTTCGAATAACACTTGAAAAATCTCGGTGGCCTCTTGACCCGGTGGCCTTGGCTCACAATCGAAGTCATCATAGTCATCGTAATCACATCGCTTGAGAAACAGCTCACATGGACCATCCTCAATAGCAGCTTGATCTGGAAACTCCTTCACAAGAAGCCGAAAAGTGTCTGGATTGGAGCAGTATCTGCAAGCATCCAATACAAAGTTTGGTTCCTCTTCAAAACCAGTGCTTTGCCAATCTTCATCTTCATCATTTTGAGGATTGATGGATTTCCACATGGCACAAAGCTCCTGGATAATTGAGCTTGGAACATCATTGCGCATAAAAAATGACAGCACTGATCGTCCCTGAAAGGGTTTGGTTACTAACGATGGATGCTGCCGCAACAAAACCATGGCATCATTCACGTGAAGAGTTCTTATTATTTCAAAATCAGATCTTGACTGAAGCAAGTCCCAAAGAATGCTACGTGAAGTGTGGATGCTTAAAGTGCCTTTGTTGTCGTTGTTGGTAGTGTTGTTGTTGGCTGTGGCGGCGATGGAAGCGGGCGGTTCATTGGATTCCATTCGTCTTCGTTTCAACTCCATTTCCAGCTCTTCCAGCTCCTCAAGGGAGTAGTCAGAGGGGCAGCGACGTTTCTCCTGGCTCATGTTTCATCAATGACAATCACAGCACAAGAGAAATTATGGTGGATGCCCGTGGGATGGGTGACAATAATACAGTTTCCGCTCGTTTCTTGTGGTCCCGATACTGGTACCAGTACCGTGGATTCTCCACTGTGAGGGGCGCGCGTGGAGGTGTGGTATCGTGATGAGATACAGTAAGCGCTTCGTAGACAAACTCGGTTTGCAAGGGAGGAGTTGTTGAGCCACTGAAGTGGAGCTTATGGTACCGGTACCGTAATTCCTGTGTGAAGTCAAGGGAATCTATCGATCAAGATACTACAATGAGGTTTCATCTGGTAGTTGTCGTGTTGTTGTGGCTGCATCTCTGCATGTACTAATACGCGGAAAACTGATACGCGGCGAACAAAAAGCAAAAATCTTCGCGTCATGTACGGTACAAGTAGTACCCGCTATCGCTAAGAACAAGCAGCCGGAGGCTGATGCCCTCAACTGTCAAAAAGAGATTTGATTGGTCAAATCATTTACCGTGTTCAACTGGACACACTATTGATAGCAAGTCTCCATAGCCAGCCAGTACGGGCACAGTGGTATCGGTACCCATGGGTCCAGAGTACTGTGTCCAACAGAACACACAATATAAATCCCTTTCCCAATCCTTAATGAGAAAGGAATGGCAGTGTGTTTAATTGAACACACCACCTATCTACAACTGTGTTCATCAGCACACACTTTTACACACGTAAGGGTACTGTGTTTACATAAACACAGTTATCTTTCCGTACTGGGTTCCCCATCCTTAATGAGGAAAGTGTCCCCTATGCGACTGTGTCCAACAGAACACACAATATAAATCCCTATCCTTAACAAGGAAAATGTCCCTTATGTCTTTGGAAAAACCTCCACTGTGTTTATATGGACACACTAGTGAGTCTGCATAGCCAGCCAGTACTGGTACCCATGGGTAGAAACTACTGTGTCCAACAGAACACACAAGCAAGATTAATCCCTATCTTTAACGAAGCAAGTGTCCCTTATGCGACGAAAACAGCTGCAACAAACACACAAACACACACACACACACACGCACACACACATACACATACAGCGATAAAAGTGTGAGAACAGGCAGCCGGAGGCTGAAGCCCCCACCTGGATTTTAAGAAAATATCCAGCTATTACAGGGGCCTCAACGCCTCAACGCTTCACAAAGAAATCAATACATGTAGACATTCAAAAGTAA
>CAICTM010000588.1:0-58112 GCA_903772945.1 Seminavis robusta
TTGTGGAAGGACGATCTGGAAGACGTCACCCGAGATGAAACTGAAGCTTCCCAAAAGCAACACGAGAAAGGGGGTGTGCCTTTCAATGAATTTCTACGACATAGAGAAGCATGGAGGAGTCAGCTGCGGAGTGTTGAAAGTGTTTGAAGAAGTACCTATTTATGTTGATGGCAAGATGGTAGGACTCGGGACTGCAGTGGGGGAAGTGCAGGATGCCGGCAGTTCTGAAGGCAGCGAATCCGGAGACTCTCATGAGAAGCCCGCGGGCAAGAAGAAGAGTCATGACCAGAACAACGAGAGCGATGCGTCGGACAGTGGTGGGTTTTTCAGTGGAGGATCCGAAGACGGTGACGGCGGCACAAATGGCAACGAAAGCGACAACAACAGCAACAACAATCCTGGAGGTCGCGAGAATGACGATGATGATGAGGATGAGTCAGGTGAAGAAGAAGACGATTCAGAAGATGACGACAGCGAGGACGACGATAGTGATGAATGATGGGTTCAAATTAACAGCTGCCAATATAAAGGAAATCAACGAGATAGTCCTGACAGAGATACAAATGGATGAAATCGCGCAGCAACTTGCGAGAGATAAGACCATGGACTTTCGTGGAAACATCAGGTGCAAGACGAGTATCCAACCACATCCTTTAACAAGTTAATCTTTCTATCAGTACAACTTTTTGTCTTTCCTTTTATTGTGGTCTATCTCTCTTCATCACACATCAAGAAAAGCCAAAAAGCCACGACAGGAAGGAAGCCACCACAGGAAGGAAGCCACGACAGGAAGGAAGCCACGACAGGACCTTTAGAATTCTCTCCTGTTCCTACTATAAATCCTACAGTACTTCTTGTGTTTCAGCGCGTCCTCGGAAGAATGTTTCAGAGCATCGACGACCACTAATACCTGGTACACGTACAGTCGTTTTGACCTCGGCAGTCTTTGGGTCCACCTGGAGATACCAGGTTGAGTGTCCAGAGCCACCAGATCTTCACTTTGGACTACCGTACGGCTGTACAAGTTGAGCGTTCAGAGCCTCGGATCCAGAGCATAAATATGCATGCACTCGAGTCTTTCTAAAAAGCAATTGATGGTACAAGTGGAGTGGTGGCAGCTATAATACTGGTATCAAAACCTTAACCATGCAGTCGACCAAGCGTACTGATGATGATCGCCAATCAGCTGTGCTGCCGATGCCAATTGATAGTACTGGCCCTGATGTGGCTGGTATTATGGATGCGGCAGAAGAAGAAAGCCAAACGCAACCTCCGCCAACAAGGCATACAGAAGCATCAACAGACAGCACACCTCGAAATCTTAATAATGACAAGGCAGAAGCACTTTCCGAAGAATTCGGCGTTATCGAAAAGGCTGCCAGGATAAGTGCTGCTGGTGACGCTGCTTGTGGAGCTGGTGATGCTGGTGATGCTGAACGTCAAAAGCTACTATCTTTTGATCAAGAAGCAAGAGCATCATCCAAGGAAAATTCAAATAGTAGTGAGACATTCCCTCAAAATATGGAAGAAGGATTGGATCCTCTGGACCTAGCTAAAATTGTGGAAGCACGGCTAAGAGATTCGGGCGCCAGTCCGGCAGAGCAAGAGTGCACAACAAATCTTAATCCAACAACCGCAGTTCCACAGGCTGCTTCAGCCATGACAGGGACACATAGATCCCATAAAGAGTCTATATCTTCCCTTGATCTGGCAAAAATAGTGGAGGATCGGCTCCAAGATTCAGGTCAATGTGAAAACATTACCACTCAAGAAGGGGGCAATTCTCCATCAACAGCTGCTGTAGGCACCATTATTGAGCAGCAGAACCGCCACCTGGAACAAAAAGTGAGCAATAATTCAAGCACTACTACTACTGGTGAGGCCAACAGAATTGGACTCAGCGACACCAATGTAGTTCCGGTCGATACAGTTCAAAGTGATGGCAGTCATGAAATTTTGCATTTGCCTCGACTGGAACGGAGTTCTGCCAACAGAAGAAGACCCCAATCACAACCAGGAGCCTACCCAAGCGGAGGAAATTTTCAAGGAATAGAGGAAATCTGGAAACATCAGTGACACACAGTGAAGCAGTGACTACCCGACCATCTATGATCGCACCAGAAAATTTGGCAGTGGCAAACTTGGTTGAAGATGATACAACCTTTCAGGATCTTCCCCAGGCTGAAGACTACAATCTGGAAAACGAGAACAGAAGCAGAGAAACAAGAATGAAGCAATTCAAAACCAAGGTCCTCTTGGGAGTCCTTGTCTTGTTGGCCATCATTCTCATTTTGGTAGCCATCCTGAGTCCTCAAAGTCAAGATGGTAATGCAGATCTTGTCCCAGCAACCGCACCTAGTGAGCCGCCCAGCAACAACCCATCCCAGGGACCATCATCTTATTTAGAATACTGGCTGTCACTTTTCCCAGAAACAACAATCGCTGCAATTCTGGAGCACCCAGGATCGCCCCAGTCAAGGGCATTTGAATGGCTGGTGGGAGAGATGGATGTTCTGCACAACCATACAGATCAGAGAGTAGTACAACGTTTCACACTTGCAACATTCTATTTTGCCAACAGCAAAGAACAATGGCTCTTCAGTGACAATTGGCTGAACCACAGTGTTCATGAGTGCCTTTGGTATTCAGGTTTGGAGAATTATTATTTTGTGTTTGAGGCCGACACATTTTTCCCACTGGATCACATCAGTCCCTGTGAGCAAGATCCAGCTGGATATCTGGAGGATGGCACCTTGTATCAGGGAGATGGAATCATCAAGCACTTTTGGTTGTCGTTGAATAACCTGGTGGGATCAGGGATTCCACCAGAGCTCTATTTGCTTACTGAACTTAGAAGCTTGGCATTGGATGGATTGAACCTCACCATCACCATCCCAGAAGAGCTCTCTGGCCTTTCCAATTTGGAGTATATTTCGATGTTGGGATGCGGCCTTTATGGCTCCATTCCTGAAGCACTCGGAAGATTGTCAAAACTTGGAGTTATCTACTTTCCCTTCAACTCTTTGACGGGAACTGTAAGTGATGACCTATGAAGTACGGGGCAAGATAGTTCTGCAATGTCTCATTTTGTCAAATTTTTGACTTTCTACATCTATGGTTCCCAGATTCCATCATCCCTGTTTTCCCTGACAAACTCCATGAGAGCCATTGCTCTATCAGAAAGTCAGCTGACAGGACCAGTGCGTACATTATGAGTCTTTTCTTTTCCGAATGCTTGTACAGTTGTGACATTCTCATTACCTGTTTTTCATCTTGCATACAATAGATACCAACAGAGCTGGGTTTGTTGACTAGTTTGCTGGGTATATGGTTTGATGCAAACTTCTTCACGGGGACCATCCCCACAGAGCTTGGGCGATTGACTCTTTTGAAATATTTAGATCTTCCCAACCTGATGTTGAGTGGCACGGTAAGTGTTTGCGGTGATGCGTAGGCGATGTGGTGGTTGTTTAGTTCCATGTGTCCCAGCTGTGCTCAATGTTCTCCATGAATCCTTTAGATCCCAGTTGAGCTTACACTTCTTACAGACATGGAAACTTTGCAACTGGATGCCTCAGGTCTTACCGGGACAATCCCCAGGTGGCTTGGGAATATGACAATCCTGGACACGTTGCTACTGTCATACAACTCCTTTACAGGGACTGTAAGTCTTTTTGTGCCATTTGGGTCAAGTTTCTTCCTCTTCTAACATCATTGAGTCCATTGTTTGATCTTTTTCGTCTAGATCCCAACAGAACTTGGCCTGCTTACAAAGTTGTCTGCCTTGTGGCTTGATTTTAATGCTTTGTCTGGCACAATTCCACGTGAATTTGGAAAGTACGAGCAAGTGTATGTGTTGACCATGGGTGGCAATAACCTGACAGGAGCCCTTCCTACAGAGCTTGGTCTGCTTACTGGTTTGTTTCAGTTGTGGCTACACGACAATGATTTGACTGGAACAGTGCCCTTGGAGCTTGGCAATGTTCCTTTCCCTGCACCTTACGGTGAAGCCTGGTTGCATGGAAATGATCTTTCTGGCATTATCCCTGAGAGCTTGTGTTCTGCCAACGACCTTGTTTTTGACTGCAGCAGCCAGCTCTGTGGGTGTGACTGGTGTAACTGTTCTGACAATAGAACATCACCGATACTGGAGGCAAACCAAACTGAGGGGAACCAAACTGAACCCTGAATGGAATCACTGGATAGTTGTAAAGTGGATGTCTACGAAATAATTGATGCTTGGACGTTATTGGGGGCGCACGCGTGACCCCCTTGCAAGGGAGGACGAAGATCTGCTAGCCGCGACTTTCCTCGCATGGTCCTTGGGTTTCTGGCGGGCCTTGAGCCAGCACCAGGAGATGATGAGCAACAATTAACCGCAAGAAGAAGAGTAGCGAAAAGTCTACTTCTCCTTGTCTGGATGGGCGGTGGATCTTCCGTTTCCTGCAACGCGACCTTGAGAACCCAAGTCTCAAAACGACACATTGGCCCGTGAGCTTTCTTTCAGTGTGTGTGTGAATGGAAGTGCATAGCTGGATCGATCGACGCTGTACACTCGTAGATTACTAGTAATAGAGTTATTGAATATCATTACGAACATGCACTGGTGAGCGAGCACGTGGACTTCTACTGTTTCCATCCAATGCCAATCATGCATTTGTTCGTGTCATTCACGATGGTTCTTTTGGAACCGACGGAGACCCCCAAAGGCGGCGCTGATCCGTTTCAAAACATGACTCATCACGTGCAACCACTTGCCCTGTCCCATGGAAGCGAGCTTTGTATTTCTGAAAGAGTGCACCCTACTACTCTTGTGCCACTACTTGTTTCTTCTTTTGTTTCTTTTCTTTTTTCATTCGCAACTTTTCTTCCCGTTCTCGTTTGCGTGTTGCTTGTCCCAATAAATCGGGTGTATCAAAGTGTGCCATGTGTAGATTGGTGTGATTGTGTGGTGGTCGTGTTTTGTGCGGTCCTTCAAAATTGGCCCACATGGTAATGGGGAAATCGGTTTGGGCTCGCTGGTACATGTCCATATCGTACTGAGTAATGGATCGGACGTATGCCACGGTGGAATTCAAGAGTTGATTCTTGACAATTTTGTCGTGACTTTTATTCTTGACTTTGGATCGATGGAATCGTACGTGGGCGACATGTTCGATAAGGGGAAATGTTTCCATGGAGAGTCCTTCGGTGGTTCCGACCCAATCGAGTTCGGTGGCGAAGGATTCGTAGACGGCTTCACATCCTTCTTTGGGTACGTCAATGGGTTTTCCCTGTTCGCGATAGCTTTGATAGTAGGCTTCTTCGGTGTGAACGCAAAAGAGGCATTGTGGATTGGGTAATGTCAATCGGATAAAGTCGTCTTCGGTGGGATTCGGGACAAAAAAGTATCGCATGTCTCCCTTTTTGCGCGAGGCATAGTAGTAATTGAAATGAGAAACGGCAAAGGAGAGTGGTTCGCGAATTACGGTGAACGCAAAGAAGGGGATTTTGCGGACTTGGGCCATGGCACGCCATTTCAAGAGATCTTTTGACAGAAAAAACGCAATACTGTGAGCATCTGCCCTTGCATACTATGGATAACAATATCCATTTTGGACATCGTGATAATTGAAGTAAAAAGAAACACACACCTTCTCGAACAGTCAAATCCATGTAGGGCGAACTCAATCCAGCATGATATTCGTAAAAGATTTTCATTCCTGGCTTCCAATCTTCCAATGTTTGGTACATTTCTTGACGATACTTGTCCTGTTTGTTCCAGCCATAGACCATGCGATACCTCCAATGAGGATTTTTCTCAAAGGGTTCCATGATGGTCGTCCCGCCAGTTTTGGGAATGTGTCTGTATGATAATAGTAATAATAACAAAGTGTTAGTTCCAGATATAGGTTGTAATAACGATCAAATATATAGTCAATACATAATCCGACGCTTACTGACTGTACTCACAAGTAGAATATAATCATGCCTTGGGCATTAATCTCTGGCAATAACTTGGACCCTGTTTGATGCCTCCCATTCTGTTCTAGTGGCGTGGGAACATTCCAATCGCGAGAAAACTCCTTGCTGTTGCGTAATCGTATTGCCGCTTCGGTAGTAATACTGGCATTGCTCAAGACGACCAATGGAGCATGAAAGCCTTCCAATCCGGTGGGACAGGGCAAGGACGATTGCGAATAAAACTTGTCCAACGAAAGATGCAGTTGGATAATCACCACTACAAACATGGTCATGATCAGAGCCCCTCGCAGGGTAGATGGTAAACTCATGCCGCCATTATGGTTGTTGGCGGTGGTGGCTGCTCTGGCCGGGGACGGTGAGGAGGAAGGGTGAGGAGGAGTGAGTGCCATGGTGGCTGGAGTGTTTTGATGTAATGAAAGAAAAAGAGCAAAGAGAGGCTTCACAGAGACTTGCATCCGATGGCTGAAGGGACCGCGCAAGGTTTCAGTCACATTTCCAACGGACTTGGATCAGATGCTCCGGATTGGAGACTTATGCTAATGAGCGAAAGGGGTCTTACTCATAATGCTTCTGACATGTATTCGGAGAACAGCGGCGGATTCGATTGATCGAATCGAATCGAATCGAGTCCTTCGTTCTCCCAAACCACACGACCTGTTCCCACGTTTCCCCCCGACTCCCCTCTAGCTAGCTTGGTAGCGACCAACTTCGGCAGTATCTCATTGTTGAACATGTCTTCTGATAGTACTAGCCCTGCTGCTGCTGCCAGGGGAAATCGCAGTGTTGATTCTCTTCTGTTGGATAATGATGCGATTTGGATCCAAGGCATTCTGCCTTTGGTTGGCGTTGGTCAGTACGCTTTTGTAGGAGCTGTCAACAAGAAGATGAACCAACTCTATAAAGAGTACTGCACAATTGAACTAAAGAAACATCCTAGAATGGTACAGGATAACCCTGGACGATACGTGTATTCGCACCGTCGCTCTGCAGAAATCACCGACACTCTTAATAGGGAAACATTCTGTAACCAGCCACGTGCAGAATACTGGCGGACGGACAAATATAGTGGAACCATAACACCCGATCACGATTATGCTTGCGCTGCAATTGCCGCAGTTGGAAATCTTGCTTTCATGCAGTGGGCACAACAACAAAGCTTGCCTTGGAAGAACGGTAAAACATGCTATCATGCTGCTAAAAATGGACATTTGGAGATTCTGATTTGGTTAAGACAGAATGGTTGTCCATGGAGTATAACAACAAGCTGGGTTGCTGCTCAAAATGGACATTTGGAACTTCTAAAGTGGGCTCGTGCAAATGGTTGTGAATGGGATTCAGACACATGCGAGCGTGCTGCCAAAAATGGACATTTGGATATTCTAAAGTGGGCACATGACAATGGGTGTCCATGGCATGCATCAACATGCAAGGCTGCTGCTGAAAATGGACATTTCAATATCTTAAAGTGGGCTCATGAAAATGGCTGTCCGTGGAGTGCGTCAACATGCAAGGCTGGCTGCTGCTGAAAAGGGACTTGGAAATGTTGAAGTGGGCTCGTGAAAATGGTTGTCCATGGGATGTGTCAACATGCAGTGCTGCTGCCAAACATGGACATTTGGAAATTTTAAAGTGGGCTTTGAAAAGGCTGTCCATGGATGGATGGACATGTGCCTCTGCTGCGGAAGGTGGACATTGGGAGTTGTAAAGTGGGCTCGTGATAATGGTTGTCCATGGAATGAAGGACATGTGCAGAAGCTGCTCGAGCGGTTTCCTTGATGTGCTCAAGTGGCTTGAACTGTTGTCCATGGGATGCATCCAACATGCAAGGCTGCTGCCAGACATGGACATTTGGATATTCTAAAATGGGCATATGAAAACGGTTGTCCATTGTATGCAGATACATGTGCAATGGCTGCTGAAAACGGAGACTTGGAAATGTTGAAGTGGGCTCGTGAAAATGGTTGTCCATGGAATGAATGGACATATGAAGCTGCCTTCCTGTATACCGGTACCCAATGTGCTGAAGTGATCCAGTGGCTACAGGACAATGGATGCCCTGGGTCTAAAGGAGTTGCATTGCTGTAATGAGGGAAGGTTAGCTTCTAAAGGAATTGAATCAAAAGTAGACAATGCTCGTTTCCCCCTTTTAAAAATTTCCCCACTCTAAACTCTCTATAAGTATTACCTAGAAGAGGAGCTCTTTCCTGCTTTGCGGGATCCACGGAGCCAAAAATGGGTAGCTTTCACAAGGGCAATAGAGATGCGGGTCTGCACGAAGAACATCATTATGGGTCTTGCTCAATGTATGACGATACGGTACGGCCAACAAGGATACACCAGTGCTCTTACCCGCCGAAGTCAGCACCCGCGTCATGGGGCGGAGGTTTGCGCAGCAGATAGCTACCCTCAAGTAGCTACTCAGCAGATGCCCTCAAGTAGCTAGTTGGGACTGCGACTGAATGCTGCTGCTGCGGGTGAAGTGGTTGCAGATCATACATGCTATGCGAGTCCCATTGACGGCTCGGGCGCCCCATCTATAGATTTGCACCTGACGTCGTCGCCTTGGCAGGGCGTCAGGATCATCCCATTGCACCGTAACACTTGTGGCGTTGTGGCATTTCGCCGTTGCGTTTTGGGTAAAGTGTCGAGGAATTCAGTGATAGGGTTAGAGTTGGATCTTTCGCTCCGTTGGAAGACAACACCACACGAGAGAGCAGAAGAGCGCTGCCAACAAGGACCCCTTGAATTAGTTGAGGATGGTACATGAGGGAGATGAGAACGGAGATGATGAGACGAATAATGACGAGAAGAAGAGGCAAGATCCTTGCTGCTCCGTCTGTTCTATTGCCTTGGGTTCATGGGACAATGATGAACAACAAGAACAACCGAAAGATCAAGACATTCCCAGGTGCTCCGAATATGTAGCTCTGGCTTGCGCCAATCCGAAATGCCGTTGTGAGAAGCCAACCTATTATTGCACGCCAGACTGCTGGGAACATTTTGTCAAATTCCAATGGGGAATCTATTCTGGTTTGGGACAAGCTCACCAAGGTTTCCAAAGAGGGTTGTTCGGACAAGCTTGCGAACACTGTCGATCGGACATGGTCGTCATCACGAACGATAGCAACAATCATCACAACACTTTGTTGCCCAACGGATGCCTGTCATTGGAACAAGCCTTGACCAAAATTGCACCAGAAATACTCGTCAAGGCATTGACTATTCTTCAACATGCCAATACATCCTCCAAGGATGACAACGACGGCAACAATAGTCATCACAATGATGTACGTACTGACGACGACGAGGATGTGGTTACTATCCGCCGCATTACTCAAGATCTAGAGGAACAGCGGCTGTTACAGTGCCCTTCCTGCAAGTACAAAATTGCCATTCCAGAAAATCGTGGCTGCGATGCCGCCTGGTGTGAACATTGCGGGAGGGCCCTCTGCCTCTATTGTCTCACGGATTGTGGGGATCACCCCAAAACCGATGCCACGGCGCACCAAAGTGCTCGTCTCATTGGAGACGCGCATGAACATGTACTGCACAATGACTGTGGATGGACTGCCGGCAAGGGGATTATTCATTCTGGAAAAACACTGGCCCGTCATCATGAACGCCAGTTCGTGCACAAGGTGGCATTGCGCTTGAAACGAGTCGCCAACGATTCCATACGACAAGCTGTCTGTCGCAATCTACAAATACAACCAGAATTGTTATTGCTCGAAGAGGAACATGATGATTGCCATGATCCTCATCATGAAAATAACAATCAAGACGACGATGACGACCGAAAGCAGAATGGTGATGGGAAAAAGAAGTATACTACTCCCAAAAAACGACAGAGCTTGACGGATCTGCGGCGCCAAATGGAAAACGACAAATGGGAACATTATCCTCCCGCAACGAGGGTGTCATTTCTCCATGCCGCATACAAGGGAGATGTTCCACTCGTTAAATGTCTACTCCAATCAGGGATTCCCTGTAACATACCAGATGCCATGGGGGGTGAAACGGCACTTCATTTTGCGGCCGTCAAGGGACACGTCCATGTCATACAAACCTTACTACACCATGGGGCCAATCCATGGTCGCTGTCACCTCCAGGACGAATACCATTGGATGATTTGTGTAACATGGAAAGCAGCTGTGACTTGAATACGGCGCGGTGTCTCACCAGAGCATGCATGGTGACGGCACCCGTCATTATGTGGGTGGGGGATGCCAAAAAGAACAACCCGTATCCATGGCTACGCCCATGGCCCAATGGAACGACGGCACTGGCGTGTGCCAAAAAGTACCATCCCGACAGCCCAGTCAAGGACTATTTTGCAGCATTGCAGCACAGTTCTTACCGATTATGCAAAGCATGCGCCGAGGGAGACACGGAGAATGTTAGGTTGCTGTTGTCCAACACGACCAACCAATTCCCATCGGAGCATCGAGTGCCAGAAGAGGAACCTGCAGAAAACAATCACAACAATCATCATTTACTACCACCAGCACAAGACTTGATATGGATCTACAATCAAGGCTCTGGTTGCACTCCTCTACTGGATCTTTGTGCCAAATCACTCAAGAACGAGCCGCAGCACATACTGGTCAGTGCCAAGAGAATCTTGAAAGTGGCCAAAGAAGCCGATGCCGACAGCAGCAGCATCCATGCACACAACATGACAACAACAGTACAAACCCTACTGCAAATGAGAGATTTCAAGTTCCAAGCAACCGTGTTGCATTGGCTGGCATTGGATCCAAGGCCGGCCATTCTACAAATTGCAGGGTTGTTCTTGCAACATGCTGGAAATGCTCTGTCACAGGCTGTGGACAAACGGGGTCATACTGCCTTGGAGTGGGCACGCAGGTATGCCCTGAACAAGGACAACGATGGAAGCAATAATGAAGATGCCATTCCCGAGGAGCGCCAAAGACACGTCGAGCGCTGGCAAAGCATCGTTCTAGCCTGGGAAGAAGAGGTTTGCTGAAAAAATGCTGTAGTCAAAGCTCCATGACATCCTGCTTTGAGTAAGCTACCGTACGATGGATCCACGACGGCTACAACAGCAGAGTAGGCAAGTTATCTACAGACGCAGCTTCATCCGTAACGATCGGGCAACTTCCACGGTACCGTATCGATGTATGTACGGTACCGCCAATGATACAGGATTGTACCAGTACTGCTACCCAAAATGAAGGCAGCTCGTGCCGTTGGTCTTAACTCATGATTGATCGATCGCTCCAAAGCGTGGTGTTGTGTGGTAGCTTGTGATGGACGAGGAGTGCAAGTGCACGTGTAGTGCTGTGCTTCGCTTTCCTTCACTGCGAGTGATAGAAGAAACAGCCCTTCAAAGTACCCAAACCATTCTTCAACATAAGGGACCCGCAGAGTTGACCTTGTCCAGTTTGTCTCGACAGCAACGACATGACCGAGGCCCTGATCCAAGCTCGCAGAAGGTTTGCATAGTGGTGCCAGATCAAGAGCACGATGCCTCGATTGGATCCTTTCCCCAGAGGCCAGAAGCTGGAAAATGCACCGACAACTACCAAATCCCTTCCCCGCAATAGTGGCAGATCCAGTCTTGGGGGATTTTAACACACTAAGCACAATGATGCATGGCAACCCTGTCAATACAGGAAGCACAGAAGCCCAGAAGCAAAAACTCAAGAAACAACAAGAATCTGCATGATTGACCGCTTGGGTTGCCTCCGAATGTACCGGTAGTTTCCCGAGGCTGCAATTCGCAGTAAAGTGAATGTCAACAGCATTGCACTGTTTGTACTAGTTCCGTTCAGTGGAGGGAATTGCTGCTGCCATCGACTTTCCCCTGTGGTTCGGGGTTGTCGATTGCGATGCTGCTGTTCTTGCTGCAGAGCCTCACCACCTTACATCGTAATCACAGTGCTTGGAGAGAATCCACTGCTGTATGCACGAGTCTCTGATGTCGTGCTCCGATGCAACCGCGGATGGCTTTGTAGTTTGGACGCCGCTACCTGTCAGCCTTCAGCTCATGCATGCTCGTTCCGGAGGGGCCAATGTAACCGAGTGACTAGCTAGGCAGACATCTGACTTGCAATTTACAATCAGTTTCTGTGTAACAACGAAGCTATCGCGGTAATGTACCATTAATAGTGGGTTCTGCTTCCAATTTACAGTGCAAGAGTCTCCGGATTCACCCCTCCTCCTCATCCACCGACTCCTGCTCCCTTCTATTCCTGGGCAGTGTGCACTGCCCTCCGAAGTACGTTTGATAGAACTCCTGGAAAGCGTCAACTGGCCCCATTCCAAACTTTCCCGGATAAGCTTGCCGCAACAGTTTCGTTTCCCAGGCGATCCATGCACCAGCAACAGCTGCACACAGGAACGACAAGCCAAAAAAGAGATTGGTCCATAGACAACCTGGAAAGCTGGATTGAGACTCGTAGTCAGAGTAGACGATACGACTTGCTTGGTTCAGGAACTGAAAGAGCGAATTCCATAATAGCAGCGTCGTGAGCCAAACGCGGCGAGTCGTTGGAATGTAAAACCAAGGTTCCTCGGTGGCAAGACCCTGTAGATTGGTTCCTGCTGTTGCGTTGGAAGAATCTGCTGTAGTAGCTCTGCTTGGTCGGGTAAGATGAATCAAGTTGGCACAACGCCAAGGCAGGCTGATGAGGGCGGAATATGTAAAGAGAAGCGTTAGGACCTGTACACTGAAATTGTACCAATAGTTGCGTTGGTCACAATCGTTGGTGCCGGGTGGACAAAGTCCATGCCATCCTACTAAGAGGAAAAAGAAGAATGCACCGTCAATGACCACCAAGAGTAGAACAAGTAGACCAAGTGTTTGGAAGAATGGGCCATCGAGGACTCGAAGAAGCCCGTCTCGAACGGCTTCGATGCGCCTGGCGTCGGGAATATACATAGACCCAGGGACATCATCCGCTACAAGATCTTGTGGCGCAGCTTCCAGGTCGATACCGGTGTCACTGGAACTCTCACAGATTGTCTCCAACGTGCCCGTACGACTTCGACTCAGACAGCCGTGGCTTGCCTCGGTCCCAATCTTTTCGTTTGGAATTGAGTTTCCGCATCCTTCGGTTGCACCATCGCCGTCAATGTTGACCTCGCTGGTTGTAGAGTCTTTCATCTTGCTTGTCAAAGTGGGGGAGAAATGAAGCTGTTCCCAGAAGGTTATGAGAGTTGGAAGAAGTGTTGAGATGACCAAATCCTGTAACATGCAGGACGACCCAACCCAGCGTTCCTCAAACGACCCAACCCAGCGTCTACAGTACTAGCGTTGGTGGGCTCGAGCTGCATCCGAGAGGCTCCCACGTCGTGAACTGCGAATGGGTGTGATCATTCGTGCTTTTCAGGGAAGCGAGCCGGTTCCTTGGCTGGCTCTTGACCGTTTCGCTGCCATGCGCTCTGCTTTCGCCATCACAAATTGCTCGATTTCGAAACAACATCAAAAACTGAAAGGCAGACCTCATCAGCGAACGTTTATTTCAGCATCATACAACACGCATTCATTCTTTGCATTCTTCATGTAAGTTTAAACAATGGCGTCTGCTTCATGGTATTGTCATCCTGCCTTTCCGAGATAGAGTCTTGTGTCTCGTATGCTTTCGTCTTGGCTGAATTCTGTCTAACCAATTAGTACTTCTTCTTCGTTTCATCCAGATATTGAACATACACGCATACGCATACATACAAAAACTCAATCAACAATGTCCAAATCGGTTGTCGAATTCGAAAACCTCCTCTCCACATCCTTCTCGGACTCGAACAAGTCTGTTCGCACTGGTGTCCAGCCTCGATGGGAGCGCCGTCGCCAACAGCAAGCAAGTTATCTGGACAAGGATCGTCGCCCGCCTCTTTCAAATCACAATGGAGATCGTTTCATCCCCAATCGAGGCGGTACAAACTCGGAGTTGTCGAAGCACATTCTCCGGTCTGATGGGACTGGTTCTTCCTTTGACAGCCAAGACGGCGACAGCAATGGTAGTTCCGTCAATGACTCCAAGAAAGACACTTACTGCAACAATCTGAGCTCTTCCTTGTTGGGCGTTGATGATATGACCAAGCAATCTCGAGTATTGAGTTTCGCCGAGAAAGCACCTGCTCCAAAAGGCGACACCGTCAACAACCTTAGTGTTCTCTACTCCGCGTCTGCAAGTGCTACCCAGAAGAAGGCCAGTACCAAACTCGTCAACCGATCCATCCCATCGGCGCCTTCTCGCATTCTCGATGCACCTGGAATGATGGACGATTATTATCTCAACCTCTTGTCGTGGAGCGACACCAATGTTCTGGCAGTTGCCCTTACTGATACTGTCTATCTCTGGAATGCTTCCAGTGGTGATATCCAAGAGCTGTGCACCATCGAAGGCGGTGGTCAGGATGCTCACATCTCCTCTGTGCAGTGGGTTCAACAGGGTGGAGCTCACTTGGCCGTTGGTACATCCACCGGAATGACTCAGCTATGGGATGTCAACGAGTGCAAGCAACTTCGAAGCATGGATGGCCACAGCGATCGAGTCGGAGCCCTCAATTGGAACCAACACATCCTCTCCTCTGGAGGCCGCGACTCTCGCATTATCAACCACGACGTTCGACTCTCCCGACACAATGTGGCAACTCTCTCGGCCCATTCGCAAGAGGTTTGCTCCCTCAAATGGTCACTCGACGGGACCACGCTTGCGTCTGGTGCAAACGACAACATGCTCTGTTTGTGGGATGCAAGCGCGACGAACTCATCTCGCCCTCGTTTCAAGTTTACCGACCATCATGCCGCCGTGAAAGCTCTCGCCTGGTCCCCTCATGAACGCAACCTTCTCGCATCTGGCGGTGGAACAGCCGATCGATCCATCAAGTTCTGGAATACTCAAACCGGGGCCCTCCTCAACACCATCGATACTGGATCTCAGGTCTGCTCCTTGCAATGGAATCCATTCGAGAAGGAGATCCTTTCGTCGCATGGTTTTGCGCGCAATCAGCTCTCTCTGTGGAAATACCCATCCATGACCAAGATCAAGGAGCTTGAGGGTCACACTTCCCGTGTCCTGCACACCGCTGTCAGTCCCGACGGGAGCACTGTAGTTTCCGCCGCCAGTGACGAAACATTGCGATTCTGGGGCGGATTGTTTGCAGCTCCTACCAAGTCGAAGAATCAACGTGAAGGTGCATCTTTTGCGACATCGTCCAAGCTGAGTGGAATCATGCAAATCCGATAAATCATAGATGATAGATCAGCAGAGAAGAATTTGGGCACGACATTCCGTGGTCCACGCCAATCACAGAAAAGAGACTGACAGTACTAAGTCTACTAAGTCTAACAAACACACACAACAATCATGGTAATGCAGCGATGGATGAAGTTTTGCAGGGCATTTATTTCGTTCAGATCTCGGGCGGCATCATAAGCACAAAGTAGCCGTAGAGCCTCACGTAACTAACAACTAGCTAATTCAAGTTCTTGGTGGCGATAGAAGTATAAACATGATATCGACACCATCCATCCTTTTATTAACCACCAGTCACTCGTTGCCATATTATTGGTTTTTGTTAGTCGTACATCGCTCCCCGGCGGAGAACGTTTTCTTTATCCACACGTACCTCGGTAGGATAGCGAGCACGGAGTTTTCATCCACTGGGCAGGAAGAAGCAGTGGTTTCTGTGGCCTCTCGTTCTACACCCCTAGGAGGCTAGGGCGCGCGAGAGCACTTCTTGGCCTTGTTGAGCTGATGGCAATGCATAGGCTGAAAGGGAATTGGTTGTTCAGTTGATCGATCGCAAAACATACACCGGGCGGTCGACAAGAATAGACGAACACCCCAGAGCCCTCATAAGGGGCGGTAAAATGCTGACAGGTCTTGACCGGTACCACTGAGTACGGTCCGCACGTCAGGCACCCTGAGATTGTTACGGGGAAAGCAACCATTGCATTGTCTCTTATGATTTCAACTGGTATTCAAAACTAGATCCATGCATCATCGCGCAGATGACCTTGCCAAGGATCCAGAGGGCCTGAAGGAATCAAGCATGGGTTTATTCAAAGGATGGTTCCAATGTTCCAGCAGTGCCCATCGATTGCACGAGTCGAGTCACTCCCGGCTCAATTGGGACAGGGTAGTGTGGTGCAAAACACTAGCCATCAAGACATTGCGGACTATAAGGTACCTGGGCGAATGATCCAATCCGTCCTCATGTCCTCGTTGGAAGATCCCTTGAGATCCTATTCCTTTGGCCTGGAGGTATGCTTGCTACGCTAGCAATGCTACTGGTAAGAGTTGGAAGCCACCATCTAAAGTCTGAAGTCACGGTGCCAAGACATGGGGGAGCCGATTGTATGTAGCGCTGATCTGAAGATGGATCGGGAACAGATCTGTGGTTGATTTGGTTCCCGTGCAGCCAGCCAGTCTTGGTATGTGGTCAGTCCGTTGTCCGAAAACTGTTGGCACCAGTCAAAAGAGCTCCACTCCAAAAATGCCAGTCTTGGATGAAACCATGCCATTCGCCCTTGGATCTCTCATGGGATGCTTTGAAACTAAGCTCATATTTTGCAAAAAAAGCAACACAAAAACCCACAATCAACCCACACAACAACACAACACAACACAACACCAACAACAAAAAAGACAAAATGACCAAGTCATATGATAATGTTCCTGTAGTTCTTCTTGCAGAGCCAGTTGATTCACCTAACAACAATCGCACTAACAACTTGGCCCTCGCCAAGAAGCAGAATACAAACATTGATGAAGAGCAACTGGAGCGCTTGGTCGAGCAAGGATACTCACGTGGACTTGCAGAGAGCCTTACAATGACAAAGGCTGCCTTTGGTCAACGTATCTGGATCATTGACAACTCTGGAAGCATGAACCACCCTGATGGTCACCGCATAGTGCCCACATTGAAGAAGGGTGATGTCAAAATGGTCCCCTGCTCCCGTTGGGAAGAAATCCAAGAATGTGTCAAGTACCACATTGCAATGGCAGGAGCCATCGAGGCTTCCACATACTTCCGGCTTTTGAATAACCCTGGAGCCAGGGTTGGCCCCCAGCAGTTCTCAGTGGCTGACAGCTCAGAACGTATTATGGATGATGTTCGTGAGGCCCAGAACATCATCCGCAATGAAAAGCCTCATGGCTGCACACCGCTTACCAGCCACATCCTGGAGATCCATCGAGAAATCAAGGCATTGGCCCCAGAACTTCGCCAGAATGGCCAGAGAGTCACAATTGTCATTGCCACAGACGGACTCCCAACTGACCAACGGGGACATGGGGGTGACACAATGAAGAATGAGTTTGTGGAAGCTCTGCGCATGCTGGAGGGCCTTCCTGTATGGGTCGTTATCCGCCTCTGCACCGATGAAGACAAAGTTGTGGAGTTCTAGTAAGTTCCTCTTTGATTGAGCCATTTATTTGCATTCAACTTGATTCAATCCTCTGACCTGAAACCCTTCATTAATTTGCCAGCAATGATCTCGATGTGATCCTTGAACTTTCTGTGGAAGTCTTGGATGATTTCACTGCCGAGGCCCAGGAGGTCTATGAATGCAACCCTTGGCTCAACTATGCTCTACCAATTCACCGAATGCGTGAGATGGGCTTCCATGATCGTGTGTTTGACATGCTGGATGAGAGGTTGTTGACCAAAAGTGAGCTCCGAGACTTCTGCTATCTCCTCTTTGGAGAATCCAACTTTGATGGTGTCCCCGATCCCTCTTTGGACTGGACTGGATTCATCCAGAATGTTGAGATGCTTCTCCAATCAGAGTCTCTTCAGTGGAACCCAATCAGTAAGCGCATGAAGCCCTGGATCAGTGTCAAGAAGCTCAACCGCTGCTATGGAAGTGGTGCCTCTTGTGTCATCATGTAGCACGACCTCAATCCACTTTGCTGGCTGGCACGTTGCAATCCACTCCATGCTTGCACTTGACTGTTTCTATTAAATAAATAAAATACATAATATGCCACAAACAACAAGCAATAGCTTTGATGATCTTCTAAAATACATTGATTTCGCTTGTCTGCATCGAGCTCGCGCAATCTTGTGCGCAATCTTGTTCCCGAACCTGGAAGCTAGTGACAGACGTTTGCGCTCGACCAAGCCTTCCACCTCACTGGTAGCCGCGTTGGGTATTTTGATGCCAAGTTGGGACCTGTGCCAGAAGTACAGTACTTCAGTAGCGCTTTACACGTACCGGTACTCCTTTTAGGAGGCCAAAGCAAGCGCTTGCAATCCAACAACATCATGTCGCCCCACCTCCCACTGGTACTAGCTAGTACCAGTGCACTGCGCGGTAGTAATGACGCCGTCCGTGACCCAGCACGTGAATGGACATTGAAGATACTCGTCACGAGTCACGAGATCACGTGCAAAGGATCTTGCATCCATTGCCATCTTGGATAGAAGCGCTATGAGAAGTCCATTGCATCCAAGCTCCATCGTCGTCGTAATCAATGAAACTCCAGCTAAGCTACCTCGTTATCTCATTATCTGTATTATCTGTTATCATCCCCAAGAATCAATACTCAGCAACATCCTTGTCGACCTCTACTGAGAACCCGGATTCCATTTCCAGAATGCACTACAAGAACTACAATGATGCTGTTGTGGATATCTGGAGACACTCCAACAACGCTGCACTCGATACTAGCCAACAAAAAGAACAATCTAACATGCCCATCAGCCTCAAGGACAAACTATATGAGATAGTTCGGTACGGAACTCTAGCTCCCTCCAGCCACAACACACAGTGCTGGAAGTTTCGGATTTCAGAACAAGATTCTTCCATTCATGTACTCCCCGACTTTTCCCGTTCCTGTCCAATAGTCGACCCAGACAATCATCACTTGTTTGTTTCCCTGGGATGTGCCGTGGAGAATATGGTTTTGGCAGGCCGTGCCTTGGGCCTTGACTCCGAGGTCGATGCTAGCAATCCGAAAGCAAATGGCATTCGAATCCAGTTTTCACCAGGCAAGGTCGACAGGGAAGACCCCTTCTTTCTGGCTATCCCGGAGCGCCAATCCTCCAGGAGTGAGTACAATGGCGAGCCATTACCCAAGGAGGATCTGGAATTGCTGAAACAAGCTGGCACTGGCAATGGTGTTCGTGTGGAACTGTTCACAGATGCAGAATCCATTGGCATCATCCGTGATTACGTCCTCCAAGGCAACTCGGTCCAAATTGCCAACAAAGCCTTTGTGACGGAGCTCAAAGAATGGATTCGATTTGATGGTGGTGACATTCTGAAACACAAGGACGGAATCTACTCTGCGTCTACGGGCAATCCTAGTCTCCCGCGATGGCTGGCAAATTTTGTCTTTCCCCTGGTGTTTCAAGCGGGCCCCGAGAATCAAAAGTGTGTCAAACACATTGCAAGCTCGGCAGGTGTGGCAATCTTCGTTTCGGAGCAAGATGATGCTGTGCATTGGGTGGAGGCTGGACGGTGTTATGAACGCTTTGCGTTGGAATCGACCGTGTTGCAGGTTCGCAATGCCATGCTCAATCAGCCTGTGGAGGAAGCGTCTTTGCGTCCGGCATTCCTAAAAGCACTTGAGTTGTCGGGGGCACGTCCGGATTTGGTGGTGCGGTTTGGAAAGGGTCCCACAATGCCACGATCGTTGCGTCGTTCAGTGGATGATGTGATTATTGTGGAAGAGTAACTCTCTTATTATGCTGGGATAATCATCATCGTGCCAGGCTAGGCAGAGATAGAGCGATTATTCAAGAACTAGTTACATAAAGGATAGAATCTCACTCACAGCAGGCAACGCCAGGGGTCGACTGTGCCGATGCCGCCATGGCAGAATGATGATCACTTGCAGTACATGTAAGCCAAAGATACGTTTTGCCCCCGAAGCACTCGCAGCAAAGCCAATTCCCGCTGGCTTATACCAGAACGCAAGTGATCTGGATGTCCGAAGAATGTCTCAGTGATGCAACTTTCGTTCACGCGTGCACGCCCTGGTGCGTTTAGCAACCCAATTAGGAACAACTGCCGCCATCATCGAAGATGAAAGAAACCAAACAAGGAGAATAGCTAGAAGAATGCTGGTTAACACTTCGAGTAGGGTAGAGGAACGCATCAGTGTATTCATTCATCATCACGTAGACTGCCCAAAGGATCAGGACAATGACAGCTGAAGCAAATGGGAATGTGGAAGTAGAGACAGGTGAGGAGAAGGACGGTGCCGATAGTGAGGAAGTGAAGAATCGAAAGAGACGCGAACGTTTGGAGCAGAATCGTGTGTCAGCCAGGGAGTCTCGCAAGAGGAAGAAGTCAATGATTGAAGAGCTACAGCGCACGGTGATCACACTCTCAAGGGAAAACAAAGAATTGAGTGATCGCAATGAACATCTGAAACAGCAATTAATGGAACTCGGTAGCAAATATCCAAGTATTGTCCCATTGCAGGTAAGTAACTCCATAATTTCTGCTTTCCGTATCATTCACTTTCGCTTCGCTTGCTCTGACATAAAGTCACGATGAAGGCTATCATGCAGGGTGCTGCTGCGTCTGCTCCAACTGCTCCTGGTGCCGATCTTTATGTCCCAGCTGCAGCAGCCGTTCCAGTGGCAGCACCACAGCCTGCAGCAGCAGTTCCGGTTCCAGCGGCTCCTGGGATGGTGGCATTCAACCCCATGCAATTTTGGCCTCAGCAGGCAGCCGCTACTCCACAAGCTCCGGCACCCACCCCAGTAGCCCAGCCCGCTCCTGCACCTGGCCACACGCAGAATGCTTAGTTAGGGTGGCAGTTAGTTTGCCTGGTTTTCTGTTTAGAATTATTCGAGATGCTGAGAGCTTGCTTCTGGAGGGAGAATGCGCAAGTCCCATGCATATATATTTATTGCCCCTATTTTTTACTCTACAGTGGCTGAAGGCAGTCTCAGGGGAACGGTACATGATGTAGATAACTCAATTCATTTATCAGTAATGTAGTCAATGAGGATGAATTCGTCGTTCTCTTTGGAAAATTGGAGTGAGTCCTTATTACCCTCGTCTGAGAGTCTTCCTTAGCTAAAGACATACTAGTACCGGTACTCATGAGGGAAATCCAATGGTTTTTGTAAAGAAGGGGCTGGTGTTTTTCCTTTTTCGCCCTGTCCCTTGGTGATTTTCTTCCAGATTTTGGTGGAGAGAGAGGGGTTGGTGCGCTACGAAATTGACGACATCTCACAGCTACACTGGCTTTCCGTAAGAAAAATGAGGGACCGGGAACTTCAGCCAAAAAGATCCGGATGATGGACGACAGTACTGGAAGATCAACATCCCTTCGGGAAAGACGCAGGACAACTCCTCCAGCACAAGAAGACTTGGAACTAGATGGCGACAATGCGCCAACAGAAGACGAAACTTCTTCGTCTCCGATTCTGTATGTGGTTTTTCTTCTGATAGTTCTCGCATCACTGTGTGGCATGGTGGTGACGACGACGGCCTCGAATTTGGACTGGGACGAGGATGAAGTTGCCTCTGACCTGGGGAGTCATCTTAAACGAAGCGTTGTTAGTTCTGATGATCCTACCGATGATACCATCAGCTATCCCAATGTATTCATTGTGGGGGCAGCAGATGCTGTGAGTGTAATTGCAAGTTATGCAATGCGTTTGGAAAAGGTCTGTGGGCCAGACAATGGACGACCCGATCGCGGCGATCCTCTTTTGGAGCGGATCCCAGGATCTCATTTTCTCTATGATTGGGAACTCACATTGAAGGAAGAACAGTCCGAGAATCGCTCCTTCACAGAAGACGACCTGTTGGGCTGGTATCTTCAGTTGTACCAGCACTGTTCCTTGGATACTTCTGTCCGACTGGACGCCACTTGGGCTCATATAAATCATCCCAATACGGTACGGCATGTGTTGGATTTGATATCTGCACGACGACAACGACAACAACAACGCATCCATAATAACAATGACAAGAAGAACGTGTCTGTCAAGATTGTCATGGTCATGCCTGCCCGGGCCATCGATCAAATACGCAACCAAACGGACAATGGTGGTCCCAACGGCGGGCCTGATCCTTCCTTGAACTTTGTCGATTGCTTGCTCAATAGAAACTGGGAGAATCAAGTTTCCATTGGTTTTATATCGACGAAACGCCCTGCTTGTTCCCATCTCCTGAGTCGTTGGAGCCAGCTCTTGGGAAAAGACGACCGCATGTTTCTGGTACCCTGTGAATTCATCCGCCAAAACCAAACGGGATTTTTGAATCAATATCATTCCTTTTTGGGCCTGGAGAATGGCAAGCGAAAGCATCAAACGCCCAACTCTACAGTCCAGCCTCCCTTGGACCTGGAATGGTTTGTGAACAGTAGCAGCAACAACAACAACAATGGAATTCAAAGCCTCAAGACAACCTATACCTGGTTATTGGGAACCTACTCGAATGACACCATGACTCAAGAAGATGCCTGCACCCCCCGAGTGACACATCATATCAGTGGAAATCGATCCTACAATGATGTTGCAATCAACATCGACAACAGCAACGACAGCAAGAATAGAACATTTCAGCTGTTCAAGAGACAAGAATTGCTGTTGGTAGATCCCGATCGAGTAGTGGAGTCATCCTTGTCGGGGTATTGGTACTTGCAGTATTTTGTCAACAATCAACAAAGAGACTACCAGAGACCCGCTCCTTATGAAGCTGCGATACGCCTCCAATTTGATGCCACTACGACAGAGGGGATTTACAACATTCAAGGTGGCAACCACGGACACAGCATTTTGGCAATCCGGGGAGTCTTGTTGTGGACCGGTAACGACAAGTATCAAGTGAGAATTGTGATTCAAGAACTACAACAACCCAACTATGAATTGTCAGAGGAGTTGCGCTGATGTTAGTCAGGGAGAGCTATGGTTTGCATACCGTAGTTCCTTGAAACTCGAGGAGCTGCTCAAAGAATGCATGTCTTGGCTGGTTGGATGGATGGTCGAGTGAGGCACAAGGTACTGATGGCTAGGGCCGCCCACTTGATCGCCATTGCACTACCGGTAGGCAAGAACCATTCAATAGGTCCTCTATGAGGATCATTGCACCAAAGGCGTACCTGTACAGTACCAATAGAGAGGCCGATACGGTAGTTTGCAGCATCGGTGCCGAAGATCCCGAAGGCCATACTAGTATGAATGAAACTTTCCGGATGTTCCAGTTGCACACTGGTCGGCTTCAAGCAAGCCAATTGCTATGGCAGGACCAGCACGACATCCGAACCCTGGCACTGCAAAAAGAATCGATCGTTCAATTATTGATAAAATCGAATCTATCAAATAAATAAGCGCACAAAGCTGAGAAAAATGGTGGTAATCTTTTGCTGTTTTGCTCGTAACTACTTATGTGCCCTACTCTGGTGCTGTGCACAGTCCGTGTACAAAAGGGGAATGATGACATTGGGGAGGACGCAAATGTGACTGAACGGCTCTTTTGGGAGGAGTGCTGTTAAGTACCTACCGGTACAGAAAAAACAGACATGATGTTACACTCCAAACTCACATATAAGAAATCTCTAAATTCAGTGCAGCCCTGGGCCTTTCTTACCGTGCAGCACCATTTCTGACCCTCAGTTCCTTTCTAACAAAACAAGCCAATTTCAGCATTGAAGACTTTCTTACTATGCTTCTAGGTCAAGCAGGGCAGTACTTGGATACACCAAATGAACCTGGGACTTTTGGTTCAACTTGCTCAGGACTCATAAATTGGGTTGGATCAAATAGAGAGGGTGATCACTGTGTGTGCCGTGAGGCAGAAAATTTTGCTTATGTCAGCACAAGTTTGAAGCATTTTCATGGTGTCAGACTAGTAGCATTTCTTATGCTTTGAGGTCTTAATACTGGGAAGCTTTCTTACAAGTCTGTAATATTTCAGCATCAAGATTTTCTTAACATTTTCTAAAATCTCAGGGCTCGCTTTCTTATAGTGGAGTTTCTTATATTGGAGTCTGGAGTGTAATTCTAACACTTGTCAGCACCAGTTCTGTATTACTGTACCGGTAGCAGTACTGTACTATGTTACACTATAAGACACTGCACTATAGTTGTCAAGCTAAACCTGCAAGGTCAGGCGGTTGTGTTCTTGTGTGTCAATGCAACATTGCAACAGAGCTCAACAGGCAGGTCAAGAGATCGATTTCAACGAAGATCAGAAAACTGCTCAGCTCCCTGCAACAGGCAGTAATCTTTACGGGGATTTTGCTACCATATCGTACGCCCTCCAGAACTCCTCAACCCTTTGATCCCTCTGACCCCTGACTGCTAAGTTTGTTGCTGCGTCAATCCATTTGTCTCCAAAGCACCTACTCCGTAGCGAAGCATACGTGTATCATCGTCACCATGGGCAACTGTCGCTCACATCCTTCTCTTGTGGATGGTACCCGTAAAGACGATACCCATGCTCTTGACGAGGGCCACTTGTTTCATGTAAAGAACCCCGACATAGACAGCCACGGTGCGGCCCCGGAAAGAGCACCCCTCTCTCCTGCGGCTGCCTTGGCGGCGGAAGATCGTTCGAGTGATGCCTTTCACAGACGTCGGAACAAGCTGAAGCAACGATCGTCCTGGAAGAGATCCCGTCGTGTCTTTAATGACAAAAGCTCGTCGATTGAGTTTCATCTCAACCCATCCGAGGAATTCGGAAGCACCGACACGGCATTGCTCGATCTAGAAGACACGCTCCACATGGCCCAGATGTTGCTGGAAACCACAGCGGATGAAAAAGCCCTGTCGCATGAGGAGATCAAAGCCGCATTGCAAGTCTACAAGGAGCTACAACGAGTGCTCAGTGTGGCCACCCGCACGGGCAACCTCATGGCCCGTCCGTGTATAAAAGAATCCCAACAACAAAACAGTCACGACTTTCATGATCGCTACACCGCCTTGGTGCAAGAAGTCCATGACGCTCAAATGGTGGTAGACAAGGCACTGGCCAATCCGGCTGCCTTGCGGCCACTGAGCGTCGAAGCATTGCAAGAAGTCAATGACTTTTTTGTACTCGACAATAGCTTGCGAGAAACCACGGTGGGTGCGGCCCGTGGACATACCATGGAGGAAAAGCTCCAAATTGTCAACAGCATGGCCGATACCGGCTTGGAAGAAGTCATCTTGGGTGCCTTTGGTGCCAAGGTTTCGGTGGACAGTCAAGTTGCCGCGCATTGGAAAACTAACCTGGGCAAGTCGTTTGACAGTACCTGGGGCTTCACCGATGCGTGGGACATGGCGGAACACGACCAAGATGAAGAAGAAAAGTTGTGGTCGTCCGTTCCAGACTTTTTCAAAGCGGAAGAACGAGGAGAAGACTATGAATTCTTCACGCCATCTTTTGTTCCCAAGGGAAACTATTCCAAAGAGGAAGTGGCACTCTTTAAGGAAGCGTCCAAAGGGTTTTGACCAAAACCGTTTGGTAACCTCTCATTGGACAAGGTTTTGAAGCAGTCGGAATCCAAGCAACATGGGCGGGTCCCCTTAGGATTGCTCATGATGGCGGGATATGGAATCTGCAATGCCATTATCGAAATTGATACATCCGTTGATACCTTTGATTATGACAAGTACGATATTGTGGAACGGTGCCGGTTCCTAATCTCCTGGTGCAAAGAACATTTGCCCAAGAGGGAAAACGTACCTGCGGGGGAAGACAACACGGCTCGTGTATTCATCAATCTACGAGATTTTAGCAACTACAATCGTTCCACGCGGGGATTTGAAGAGGCACTGAGACTGGTTCATTCTCTCTCTAGTTCAGAATCTCATCAGAGGCCGTTTGGATTCATGATGGAAGAACCTACTGGGTTTCTCTGGCCCGAAGAAGTGGGCAAGCTTTGTCGCATGATCCGATTGACCATGAATCGGGCAGGATTCCCACAAGGACGCTTCTTGGTGCATTGTCACTACTACTTTGGCCTGGCAGAGGCTACACAACTTACAACCCTTTGCAACGGGGCCGACGGAGTGTGGGCAGCTGTGTGCAAAGTGGGAGCTCAAGTGGGACATGCTTCTAGTACCATGACAGCAGTCAACTTGCTCCGTGCTGGCAATCAGGAGATTGCTCAGCAGTTTCAGCTAGACAAAATGTGCCGAGCAGCTCGTGAAGTGACAACCATTTCCAGTCGCAAACCGTGTGATACACATGAAGAAGTCTATGGAGAGGCTGCGTTTGATGTCCCATTCATGATGACAACACTTCCAGCTTGTCGATTTGCACTGGCCAAGCTGCTAAAAGAACTCAAAATTGATCAACGAGTTGTTCGGCTTAATGAAATCATTCAGCCCTCCGCAATCTACCGTGCGATGGTGTATCACTTTGGAACGCCAGAAGAAGCGGGGTGGGATCCAACGTATTGCCGAAAGATGTATGAGGCTATCACTCAGCACTTAATGACGGGATTGTCCAGGGACTACAACTCGGCTCTTGGATTAGGGCACTTGTATGGGTTGGTCTCGCAACGGAACCTTCCAACCAAGATGATCAATATTATGATGCAAGGAGCACCTGTTTCAGATTTCCACCCAACAGTGTTGGACTTCATTGACCGGTGGAATCGGTTGTAAGTGCAACACGGATGTCCTCGCTACGATTTCAGCCACAAGTATCGCCATCCTCACGTTTGCTCCTCCTCTCCTTCACACATCCCAGATGCATGAAATATTCAAACATCGATGTGGTGCACCCAGCAAGCAAGTCAAAGAGCATCATGATGTTAGGGACTGACGTTACCGTGGAACCCAAACTGGAATCATTGCCCTTTGAGTTCTTCCTGGCCGACGTTATGCGGAATCCAGTTCTCGAACCTGTCCCTCGCCTTTTCAAGCTTCAAGTAGTGTCATTGGTGACAAAGAATGAGCGGGACCTCCAGGTGCGTTCGGTAACTTGTATGTCACTCCAATCATGACAGCAGCACGCACTGACAGATATATGCCTTTTCCTGCTCCCAGCGTAAGCGAGTTCCTGAAATTAACTTTTACGAGGCAGTCCTTCGACTGAAGCTTTTTATCCTGGAAGCAGAAAGTTTGGGTGTTTTGGGGTTGGTAGACGACTTTTGCATTCGGAAAAACGTAAGGTCACAGTCTCTTGAGCGGAAAGTGCTGCGGCTCGTCTTTGTGTACCTCAACGCAACGAATGATGACTATTTTTTTGGAGAGGACCATCTTTGGTTGCAAAAAGTGAGGGGGACGAAGCCGAGAGTGTTGAATAAGATGCTCCGCTCGCATATTGATTTCTTCCCCAGGCACTACATGAATCGGGGCAACAACGCGATGGTCCGATGTGTGAGGGCCGCTGCGAAGAGAATAGAAGAGAACAAAGGTATCAACATGGAGATGCATCGGACCTACCATAGGCAAGGGTCCGCCAGAAATGCCTTGCGACTGGTGATTGAAATGAACTCGACGACAGGGCAGACAATTCCAAGTGGCCATTTCGCAGATGCACATCAGCAGATGTTGAAGGAGCTCGCCCAAGACGAAGGTCAAGACGAACAATCAGCCGCAGTGTACTTGAAACAGAACAAAGAGCTCCTTGGGATTGAGGATCATGACACTGGCGATCTTATCGACGCCTACTTGGAGGAGTCCAAATTCACGGTAGGCATGATCACCCAGAGCCAACGGAAACAAAAAAGTGCAGCCAGCCTTTTGATCCAGGACGGACTCATTGCGATTGAGCAAAAGGTTGAAACCGACGGAGACAGTGCGTCATATTGGGTTGAAGTTTGAAGCCCGAGACGACAAATCACTGGAAGCGCGTCAGTCTGTGCCACCATTTAGACTATTTGGCCGCACATTCAGCCATGGTGTTTGTCGGGTCTCGAGAAACAACGAACATGCCATCCAAGCTGCTGCAAGACTCTCTCCCGTACCGGTTTGTGCAAGTATGGTGATAATTCACTATTTGCTAGATTCCTATGACGTACACATCCAACCACCAAGTAGTAGCTGCACTCGAGGATGGGTCCGGCGGAATCCTCACAAACTACTAGTAGAATACGAGTAGATGAGTGGGCAGAAAGCGTCCCACACGGACTACGGTACCGGTGGCCAGTCATGGCCATGCTACTAGCTAGGTACTCTCATTTCACCGTTCCTGCGAGATACCAGTATGCTCCTTGCAGCCAAAGAATTCACCAACGCAGCGCAGCCCTACACCCTACTAGTACATGTAGTAGGATACACATCAGACAGGGCTGATCTAAAAGCTTCGGTTACACCGGAGTACACTGAATAGTCGATATGTGCGACAATGGAACAGAATAAAGAATAATGGAGTTTTCTGAATATCGATATGTGCGACATTGGGATACCACACGTCACAAACGTGAAGCTTGACCCTGGACCAGAGCTGCCCGCAAGCCCACAAGCCCACAATCATTCGCAGGAGGCTGGAGTGCTAATAGGAGTCGCGTACCAGCATCTTAAATTCTTCGACCTTGCCTTTTCAAATTATACATCGAAAGGAAAGCCCTAGTTAAAAGATTATAGGGTTTTGTCGTTTGGACCTGGCACTGGGACTGACAGTGTGGTCTGAATGGCGCAGCCAGCTAGCGGGTATTAGTAGACTACAACTAGCAGGTGTCTTCCTGCATTTCCAAAAGCTTAAATCTGAGGGCCAAGGTGATACATGTACCGGTAGGTACCGTACGCTGTACGATACTGGTTTTCTGATTGAGTCGAGTCGAGTCATCATCAGTCACCCGGAATATTTTAAAAAGCTTCTTTTTCTCACAGGGGATTGACTGATATAATAGTCGAAGATTTGGGTTACTCTATTGCCCAAACTGGGAGACTTGCATGTATTAAATATCTCTTTTTCACCACTGACTAGGTGATTTCCACCTATTGAGGACAACGGAACGGCCGTAATAATTTTGGATTGCACGTAAATAATAATCACTTCAAACGCGGTTCGGATTTCGATGACCGGACGTACATGAGGCCAATCGTTAAGTGTGTAGAACTGTTCGATCGGAAGAACAGTGGGAGTGTGGGAATGACGGAATGACTGGTTGTGGGGAATACAGTTTTAACATTCAATTTGGATGGTAGCTTTGTGCAAGATTGGTTTTGTTGTGTATATTCTACTAGTACATGTACTCAGTACTGGAGTAGTACTTCCGTGCAATAAGGTGGCTTTTTCTCTGCTGCAAGTGCAACCGGCGTCTGGAGTCTGGAGACCGCTTGGTGGGCTTGGAAAAAGCACCTGCCCACTGCCCACCACACACGCCACCCCAAAATACCACGGCAACAACAATCAAGCTAGCTTGAGAAACACGCCGCAGCTTTCTGGGCATTAAAACACCAAACACCAACAAGAAACCCACACGACGTGTTATTCGAAAGCATCATGAGTAGTAATAATGGTGCCGACGAGGGTGGAGGGAGGAAGCGAAGTCGCGAAGACGAAGAGAATGGTCGAGAGGAGAGCAAGGCGCGCACTGATCAAGGTGGGTCTCTAGAAGGGCGACCAGTTCACGCCTTTCAACAACTTCTGATGTTGCAGAATGGCCAAGATGGCGCTAGCACTGGTATGTCAGCGAATGGGTGCTGATGTTGCCGTGCGTCGTGTAGTGAGCCTGTTGTGTTGTGAGCGGTATGGCCGTCGTCGTATCGTTACTGATGACCGCAGTCGAGTCAAGAAAGGCTTGTTCCCACGTGCGGAAGGTTTTTTAGTCCATCTCTGAGTGTTGGGTGTGGCTCGTTGATACCTTGTTGGAGTTGGGCTGCTGGTGCCTTGCCTATCATCGTGTTGTTGCGGGTATATTCTGCTCGTACTTCCTATGTTACTGTTAATGCTACCGTGTGCTAACTCTCCTTGTATCGCTTTTAATCTCCCCCTCCACAGTAAGTACACCCCAAGCTTTCGCGGCGCATCAGTCGAACCAGCAAGGGTTCAGCATTAACCCATCCATGAATCCCCTGGAAAATCCGAATCTTCTTCTTGCTCAGATGGGAATTGGAAGAACAGCAGGAACCTGTGGCAACACGGGGGCAAATACCGCCTCTCTGCTAGGTCTAGGTGCCGGGAGTTTGCCAGCTTCTCTCCAGCAGCAGCAGCAGCAACAACAACAGTCCGGCGGCGTGGCTACGCTTGCAGGTAACTATGCTGCCTTCAACGCTTCAGGTAATGCAGGTAACCTCCAGCAGCAGCAGCAGCCACCAGTTCCTGCTGCGGGCAATCAGGCACAGGTAGCCAACTCTAATCAAAACCAAGAACAACAAGGACATCAGTTGGTCACAACTGGGCAAATGCAGCAGCTATCTGGAAACACCCAGCAATCAAGTGCTTCTCTACAGTTGCAGCTATTGGAGCAGCTTCAGCAGCAGCAGCAACAACAGCAGCAGCAGCAACAACAACCGGCTAGCAACCCCCAGCCTGCTCAGCAGCAAATTGGTTTGCAGCAGCTTCAGCAAAACCCTGCCGCCAGTCTTCAGCTGCTGCAGCAGAATGGCTTGCAACAGCTTCAGCCACAGCTGCAGCAGAATCCCTCGACTAGCCTACAGCAGCTGCAGTTGCAGCAGCAGGCCACCACCATTCAGCAGCTCCAAGCCGCGGGTCTGTTGCAGCAAACTGCCCCCGCCTTTCCATTCCAGGCACTTCAAGGACTACAGCCAGACAATATCATGCTGGCGAACCTCCTCATGGGTCAAATGCAGGGAACCTTGCTGCCAGGAGCCGCGGGTCTCGCCTTACAGCAGCAGCAGCAAGCTGGTGGTGCCAGGCCAGATCCGCCCTCTGGAATGGCGGCGTTGGCAGCCATGCAGCAGCAAGTCAACTTTGCCAATAACAACGCTGCTGCCTTGCATCGGAATCTGATCCAAGCCCCCTCTACCAGCAACGCAGTGGCACGACGTCCCGCGCCCCGAAAAAACCCGCCTCAGTCGCATCACGTGGACAACTCGACCACCAAGTCGGTGCTGTTGTATGTGGCGTCCGATGAAGATTGCATCTCGCCCTATCAGTGCTTTGCGCGCCAGCAGATTGAACTCTTTGAAGCGCAAGAAGTCGATGTCCAGACGGGTGCCCAAGGTCGAAACAAGCCCGTGAGATTGGGACAGGTGGGCATTCGTTGCATCCACTGTTCCGATTTGCATCCCAAGTTGCGAACTCGGGCGGCTGTGTATTACCCGTCGAGGCTTACGGTGAGTTGACGACGACTTGACCATTCAATGGTTTTCTCTTCTGTGTTGTTCCTAACGGGTTTGTTGTTTGCTTTGTGTACTTAGGTCCTCTACCAGGCAGCTCAGAACATTGTAAATATCGTAAGTGTAGCGTGGTGGCACAGCGAGGATTGCGCGAAGTTCTTGTGTGTCATGGCTTACCCTGTTCCGATCGTTCTGTTCTATAGCACCTGCCCGAGTTGTGCGAGTCTATTCCCGAGGGGATCCGCACCAAACTTGTCGGTCTTGACAACAAGCGATCGTCTGTTGGGGGCGGGAAGAACTACTGGAGTGATACGGCTCAGATCCAGGGTATCATTGATACGGAAAATGGACTCCGCTTCAAGGACGGCGTTGGAAATGCGGACGGTGCTGCTAGCGCCAAGCAGGAGAATTAGACCTTCAAGATGAAAGGACTCAAGACAGGCAAGAGAATTTTCAGACGGTCCTCGAGAGAGACGGCTACAGGTGTAGCCATTGATGAATGCATGCAATTGCGAGCGTGTTGGCTTCCTCCTCAGAACAGAGACTGACCTTCCTCAACGAGGGATGTATGGATTGCAGGCACAGAATATGCATCACTCCAGTCGAGGGGATCAGTTTCAAACTTGCATATATGCATAAGTTTATATAGTTAAGCATTGAAATAAGTCAAGGAGCTTGTCGTTGCCGCTGCATGTACTAGTTGGTACCCTATGGGATAGGTATTTAAAATAGCTACAGTAGCATGTAGAAAGACAGTGGCTGTCCTCGAGGAGACCACTTGACTGAGTCACTCGACTGACAGAGACTCTTTCAGCAGCTCTTTTGGCTCTCTTTTTTGATCCTTTGAATGATTGATTCGATTCGATTTGATTCAATGGAATCAAAACAATTGATTTTCACACCGGTATTTAAAAATTAATTTTGTTTACTCTACCTGTACAGCTGTAGTAGCTACATGTACCAGCTACCGGTCGGAACAAGGCTTTACGAATAGAACCATGACATTGTGGATCGTCAGACAGTTCTTTCCAACTGCGGTACATTAATTACTGAGGCCAGAATAAGGGAAGCCTATTATGATGATCCTTACGATGTTAATGCTGTCTTGGGTGAGGTGAGACCCCTTCTGCTTCGGCTTCTATTGAGGGAAGACACCTCCCAATGCTGGTTCGAAAAGGGGACGTTTGACTTCTTTGATACGAAAAGCGTTACTCGAGTAGTAGCTTGGACATGTCGATGAAAAGAACCTGTGAGGTGTCCCTACACTGAACTTACTATTAAAATACTAGTACAGTAGTCTAGTATGAAAATGCGGAGTTAGAGTTTGCTGTAATGCTGAACTCTTATTGGTCGATAACGTTCGCGCCTTCTGGAACGTCACTGGGGTTCTGGTCTTGATGACATTGTAGCTACCCATCAGGAGCTCTACACAGGAAGAGCCAGTGAAAGGTTAGTTAGTAGACGAACCCCGCAACTGCTCGTACGTCGTACACGTACCGGTAGTCTATTAATAGCTTTGCACAATCTTCTCAGCCTTCTTCTTCCTGACTGATGGCCGACGATAGCAGATACAGTAGCAGCTGCCAACCTGACTTTTCCTCTTCTTCTCACAATCAGCTGGAGAGGTTGCTTGACATCAGTCAGTCATTGTACTAGTACTAGTACCCACGAGTTAGAAACATTGCCTGAATAGCATTGCAAACAAACACCATGGCACACTGCTCCAGTTTCGACGGCCCACCGGTGAGCCAGGTTGCGTCAGCTCAGGATGTCCAGCAATGCACGAGGAGATCGGGACACCGTGCTCCTCCCGTCGCTGAGGGTTGCATGCGAATGTCACTCGGAGAGGAAGAGGATACCAGTACGGGGTCCCAGGAACTTGAGATTCCCCTTGGATACTCTCCAGCAATTCCACTGACTGATATGCTGCCCTTGATGAGGCTCCCACACCTTCGACGACCCCCAGCTGCCATGCCGCCGCACCGGGTTCCGTTCGCGACGCACGCGGACATTGTGGCTGCGATCGACCAGGTTTTGGCAGTTGTAGGCGATGCTCAGGCGGAGATGTTCAACCAGGACCAGGCACAAGAGACCCGTCGGGCTCCATCTTCTGCGCGCCCCTAAGCTTCAAGCCTCAAGTTCTGTTTGCCCGCCTCCTGACTTTCTTTCATGCATGACATCATGATGCAAAATGACCATGTATATATCGTCCACTAACCACACATGTACAATTCATGGCGATTGCCTCACTGTTGTCTTCCCTAAATGGCGGGTTCTACGAGAAAATGTTGTTGTACAACCTTCTCATCTATCCATGTGAATGATTCAATCAACCTCCTACCTATACATACGAGTGGGAGACCCGCTGTTGGTGCAAACTATTAACCTATAATCAAACCTCTTGTTTACCGTCTTGGCCTTCTACCTCTACTTGCTAGCTACGGTACTCTTAGCAGGCAGCACCAAGGAGATACGTATAACTAGAGTGCCATCCGAGCCGTTGACGCTATTGGACATTGGAAACAATCGTTCCGGGCGGTACCGGTAGCACTACTGGCACTCGACAGCTGGCACGCGATGTCATCCTGAACAACTACCGGTACCGGTATCAAGAATCAGGGGCAATGGCTATCCATTATGTAACGGGGAGCCTTCGTATTTGTGGAGGCTCTGTCAGTGCAAACCACGGTCGTTGAGCGGTACCTGTGCGTGATCTTTGGCCTTTCTAGGATCTTGAGTTTTTCTACTTGTAGTACCGGTAGCAAGGCAGCTGCCTACTACCAATGATAGTTACCCAAAGTCCAAAGACTGGCCTGTGATTTACTTGACAAAATAAAGAACCGGGAAGCACAGAGACTACATGTACCATATCCTCCGATCCCGGCCCTGCAAGACTTGCTTCGGGGCAGGGGGTTGATTCCTTTCTTGTCGCCCTCCGACTCACGATGATTGGATGACGTGCTGCAGCTCGGTACATTTGGCATCAGTTTGTCCATCCCAGAAATCAATATGATTGATTCGGAACCTTTGCCAGGTAGAGCCTTAGAAGGCGGATGCGGAACAGTGAGGCTGTGGCTGACTGCGAATATCGATCCTGGCCAAAGCGAGTTCTTGTCCGCTAGCTTGTTCTTGGGCCTGACATAGCTCCTCTGCCTAGCCAGCCAGCTTGGAGATTCTCTGTACTTGATTGCCGGTCGAAGGAGCTATGCAATGCAAGGTACTTATTCCTTGGTGCAACAGAAGCAACCGGAAGATACCGTACCCATACATTCAACTAGACTACCGGTACCGTACTGTACTGTCATCCTGATTTCTAAAGGACAACCTGGACACCTCTCCCTCTCCCGAGGCGAGGACTTGGCTTGACTTACTATTGACTCGACTCGACTTGACTTACTTGGCTTGGCTTGACTGAGTTTCTGAGTGGCGAGTCAGCCACTCAGACAATTGACAAAGAGAGGACTCACACATGCTCCGTCATATTCTCGGGCTCCAGGACGGTGACCAGAAGGAGCCCATCCAGAGCCAATATACCTCCGCTCATTGCTTTGAGCTGCCAACAAAGGAAGACGACCATGAGCTGTGGCGAGATACCCACCATCCCACCCTGGCTGCCCAGTCCAGTGTTGGTCCCCAACAGTTCTGGGTTGGTGCACTAGATAGCACCTATCCAGTACTGATCCCCAACTCCAGCACTAGTACCATCATTTCGACAATGCTGCACAATGAGCTGTACTACATAGGCGTACTCAGTTAGTCCTAGTGAACTGCCCATCTCTGGTAGAGTGTGGACGGCTGAGCCAGTGGCTGCGAGTCGAGGAAGACTCACCCACCCAATTGTCCCTTGGATACACTCTGGCTGGCATGTGCAGTACACTGTAATAGTTCGGGAAGAGCAGCGCAATCAAGTATGAAGCATCTAGCTACATGTTGTAAATAGTCCGCGCAGCAGACTATAAGTAGCATGCACCGAGCCCATTGTGAATGCACCTAAGAATGAGGGGCGGCATGACAGATCGGTGACACCGGAACTGCGAGGAGAGCGACACATACTAAACCAAAGCAAGCAAGAATCCAATAAGGAGGAGGGCTAGGGACTAATGCCCAGCAATGGGTTGATGTGGGGAGCCCTTTCCAGTTCCATTGACCACCCGTACATGATGGCTGTGAACTAGGATAGGTTTGAATCAATGAGGGATGATATTGTACAGTATTAGTATTACAGTATATTTGTATGCGTTGTATGGTTTGCTTGCAACTTTGCAAGACTAAGGGCTGAACCAAACCATGGAATCTCTTCTTGCCAATTCAATGGCTCTCTCCCGAGCCCCCCGGGAGAAGAGCTCTGACAAAAATGCCAGGGAAGCAGGATCTTTGAAGCCGCAAGACTTTTGTTGGTGCTGATGCCCGAGAATGGCACTCATGCGTTGCTTCTTGAGCATGTCATATCTTCGCTTGTTTGGTGGGAAGAGGTTCTCCAAGCCTCTCACGCTATTCTGACTAGCATCGAACAGAGACTTGGTGCCAGATTTTCTAGCACGGGCGTATGCCACCACGTCTTGTTTGCAAACATCCTTCATGGATCGGTACTCTTGATGAGCGTACCATGTGCTGTCGGCTTCCTTTTCGGGGCTCAGTGTAACGACAGCGCGAGTATTGGCAAATCTGACGGACTTTTTTGTCCTTGGTCTTTTCCATGCAACGGACTTGTTCATGGTCTTTGTTGCCTTGCGAGTTGCTACATGTACATGGGGTCTTTGTTGAGCAATCATGATTGTAGTGTGTTGTGGTTGTGATGATGGTGGTCTCTAGTAGGTAACTTGTATCCGTAGGGAATTAAAATTGTGTTCTCAATGCAAGGAGAAGAGCTTTACTTGTCTTTCGGCAGGAATGCCATCAAGCAACGTGGGATTTGGTGGTATGTACCGGTGGCTACCGGTGCGTGTAATGCTTGATAAGAATGCTTTTATCAATTGCAGCAAAAAGTGAGTATTCTAAATATAATTTACTGGGATTGACAGAGACAAGCCTTCAGGCTGGAGTTCTGGTGCCGAGTGGCACGAGGCAACAGAACTGTGGCTTGATGGGTTGACTCTGTGGTACTATTTCTATGAATTATATCGATTGCATTCACACACACCATTGGTGTTAAACATCAATGGTTGTTGGCACTTTTTCGCCCATTGAGGGCTCATCAGTACTGCTCACTGGGGTTGCATGGGCGAAAGCTGGATGGTACATGTACCACAATTTTGGTTGCTAGAAGGTTGCTCTGCAGCCTTGAGGCGCTTCCACTACCAAAGGGGTGAAAAACTTCACAGTGCCCAGACACGCCAGCGCATATTTTAGCGTTTTATTAATATTTAATAAGAGGTCTTTTAAGTCAAAGTGGGTATTTTATAACACTGACTTGAGTTAGATTTGACACGATTTGAGAATGGCACAAGGGAACAAACTCCTTCAAGTTGACTGCCAGGAACAACCGTGAACAAGGTGTGAAAGCGCATGATCTACGACACGATCCAACTCGATCAACCTTGATTCGTAAGAACTGGGAGGACTCTGGATGGTGGCTGAAAGCTTCTTTGGGGTTGCTCGCCAGATCTTGTTTCAGATGTCCACGTACCTGCATAGTTGCCTACAGCTGCCTGCAATTACAGTAGGGTATTACAATGTCATGTAGTAGAGCTCCCACTCTAAAGGTTACAATCGTGCATTCTGGCTGCGTGGTCAAGACGCAGCAGAGAACTGGTACCACCGAGAAAGCAGGCAAAAAGTCACAAGAATGCCACAGCAGTGGTAACCAACCCGCTGTCCATGTAGTTTAGTAGCTAGAATAAATAGTAGACCGAATAGAATAGGCGAATACTGCAGGTGCTGGTGTACGATATGGCAGGCTACTCCAGAGAGCAGTCAAGCCGCATATCATTGGCAGGCAGACCAGCAGCCGTATTAGATTGCTAAACGCGTTGGAATGTTGCCTTGCATCTTTTGATACCTTATCATTAGCAGACCCTTGTACTAGAATGTTCATCCGTAACGCAGTCGACGAATGCCTTGCATCTTTTGATACCTTGTTAGTCTCTTGGAATGTACTGCAGGGCCGCCAAGGCAGCTTGTACTACCGGTATGGTGAATCCTCACAGTCGCTCCCCATCTTATAAAATCAAGTCAGCCACGCAAGTTGCACTACGCAGCTTCTAGCTACAAAGTACACACAGAGCCTAGCTAGCTATGCCTTAGAAAGCTAGCTGATGATGACGACTTGGACGACATGGATGCCGGATACAGTTCCTGCCATTGCCGGATCCATTGTCGCATGGCTTGCAATTCTTCTTTCCGTACTTGTATCACCGAGGGTGGATCCAAGGGATGCGATACTCTCAAGTCGAGATGATGCGCCCCGTGTTCAATAATGCGAACGATAATGCTCTGTTCGTCGGCTATTCCTGTCGGTAACGACTGAATTCCCGCCGCCCTCCAAGGATCCAATTGTCCACTGGATAGAAAAATGTTACTTCCAGCGGCAATATTGTCACTCCAAAAAGTCATTTCTTCCCAGTTGGGACGCGGTGTGACTCCATCCCACCGACGTTGACACTGTTCAAAGTAGGCTTTCTGGTTGGGTGTGTAGGGCAGTTCAAAGTCTGTAATTCCATTGGTGGGCATTGGTTGGTACACTTCGGTACAGCACTGGTATCCCCAGGCAATGCCAGTGTAGTCGTCTGCGACGTTAGTAGTAGTACCAACAGGAGTAGTAGTAGCAATAGCACGGTCCAATTGACCGATTCGATTCCAAAATGATAATGGCGGTGGCAATTGGTTTGCGTGGTTTTGATCATTGTTGTTGTCTTGTGACGACGACGGAAACCAATCAAAACACGGACCGGCTTGCCCGCTGGTATTGTAGTAGACTTGCGCCGCAGCTTTCAGGGCTCCCACTCCCGTAGACTGCTGTAACATGTTCTCACACGCTACCTTGAAGGGATAGCCCGGCACGGGATTGTAGAATTGAGTTGGATACGGGTACCCATATTGCACCATGGTTTCCAAAGCTCCCGCGACATATCCGTGAATCGTGTCCACAATTCGATCCGGATTATCGTTGGGCACAGAACACAATTTCATTTCTTGTTGAATGTCGCTTCGACCCTGATCGCTTGTCGATTTTTCTTGCAGCTCCTTCCATCCCGATCGGATCATTTCGGGGCATTTTGTGGAAACATTGCCATAGACATCCGCGACAATGCGATTGAACGCATTGGAGTCTCGCAACAAGTGTTTGAGAGGAGTGGCCGAACTCGCAAGCGCACCCGCCCACAGATTGGGATTTTTGAGGCGCAACCACAGTGCCAAATTTCCACCGTACGAACCCCCCGTGACGATAAAGGCTGCATCGCGTGTCATGTTCCATTTACTTCGAATATGCTGCAGAAGTGTATTGTAGTCCGCCATGGCCTGTTCGACGGTCAAATAAGAAATGTTCTGGGGCGACAATGATGCCGTGTAGTTCTTTTTATTGTTGCCATTACCACTCAATGGAAACGACTCGCCATAGTACCGATGCTCGGCAAAGACAATCAGCGCTCCCAGTTGTTGCGCGGCTTCCCATAGAAATCCACTATTCTTGACAAATTGGAGAATATCGGCTTCATTGCCGGCGTAGAACAGTACCGGACTGCTACGGTTGGCATAGTACTGATCGTTCACAAAGTAGCGCAACGCAAACGTAGCTTCCAGAGTAGGACGATAATTAAAATGGTCCACGACGGCATCAAACGCATACTCGGTCACGTTGGGATCAAAGTCGTCTTGCTCAAAAGGAGAAGGATCGATGTGCTGGCGAATGTGGCCCGGTTTTTCATCTTCAGTGGAAGCAGAGGCTGCCAACAGCAACACTGAAATCAGCACAAACACGGCCACCACCATGTCGGAGGGTCGACGGTAGGAAGTGGACATGGTCGATAGCATGATGGATTGGAGGCAGGACAGCAGGAACACTTTCATCCAAGCATGCAACTGTGCCAAGATCTTGGGGCGTTTTGTCATGTGTGGATCTTTTTCAGACACGAGTGATGAGATTTGAGTCATGGATGAGTCCAAAACACACGGAAAGGAGCGAGGAACCGTAAAACCGGAAGGGAGGAAACTACAGAAAGCAATCTGAGCAATGGGAAGAGCGTCACGAGAAACAGAGGCAGCTACCGACGAATGACAAGGTTCAGCACTACGGCACGACAAGACGATTCGAGCAATCTAGCAAAAATATTCGAGTGCTTGCAGATTCACGTGACAAGGGTCCGGCACTCCGAGACATGAATGGCATGGATCCATCCTCGAAAGCTATTACTGATGGAAACTCCAGGAAATGCCATAGCAACGCTGCGAGGAAAATGGTTTTGACAGTCAAAAGTCCGATTTCAGATACAAGAAAAATGAACCAGTCAAACTTGCCACCATGACCGTATCAATCAGGCATGCAACAAACTTTAGATTGTGGCACGAAGGACAGACAGTCGCAGTGCAAACGTCGGATCCATGTTTAAAAATGCTTCTCCTCATTACGTTTGTTGTTGTCGTGTACATGTAACCGCTATAATTGAATGTCCACTGATGAATAAATACGTTTAAGATACCATTTTAGTTAGCTAGACGAATGCTCTTGCCCATTCTTCTCGTCCCAGACCAGGATAAAATGCCTCTCGGAAATCCTGCCAATCAATTCGATCAATGAGCCACTCTCCATTCACTGGATTTTGCTGCATATCCCATCCCGACACAACCAACAATTCACCGTCGTTGTTTTTGTCATAAAGTCGACATTCCAACCAACATTTTCCTTCCCCTCCCGTTTCCACGGCTTCCGTGGGGAAATCCGCCACGTACGTCTCTTTGGCTTTTCCCAACAAGAGAGCAAATTGATTGTCGGGTTTTGCCATGGCATTGGCAATGGACGTGGCCACCTTGGTTTCGTCCGCCGAAGACGGTGCGCCCACGGCATCGTAGATTTTGCTCCTCCACGTGTGCGTCGAGGAATGCAGCAACAATTTAATGCACTGGTTCGTGTCTTGTTCCGTCAACAAATTGTCCAACAAATTGGACACTACCGCTTGGGCGGGAGATTCGGCCGCAGTGATACTGGCTTGATGGAGAATGACACGAGGAGTCACGGTGGTAGTAGGTAGAGTCACAAATGCCGAAACGCAAGAGCTCCACACAAGCAACGTCAACAGAGAAAGCTTCATGGTTGGTTCTGTTCTTCTTCAAAATTGATGGATGGATTGAAATTCACTGAGCAGAATGATGAGGATCCCAATACAATAATAATGATGACACCTCAAAGAAGATTCAGTAGCAAGAGAAGTGAGTGAAGGGTTGTTTTTCTGTGGGAGCAAGCAAGTACAATAGTGAGAAAGATCTTTGGAATGGCCCTTCAAGACGCATCATGACACCAGCTTTCGCATGCTTTTCCGTGGAGTGATGCACCCTTGCGAAGAGTTGACAACCCTCTTTTGAGAAGGGTTCGCATCGCATTATATTTGGGTTCTCAACAAGCACAGCTAGACTAATGGCTGCTTCGCTTGCAGGAGTAGATAGTCCCCTCAAAAGAAAAGAGGAGCAGAGAAAAGGGGTGGTGGCAAGAAGATGACCGTAATCCACCGATCCGTAACGCTGCACGTGGTTTCCGCAGTGTTTCCGCGGCGCACTCTTAGAAGAGGACACGAGGTCATTCACTTCTCCATTATCTTCCGGTATCTATCTTCTATCTATCTATCCATCCTTGCTTGTATCCATCCATCGATCACCATGAAAGAAGAGGTTGATACCAGCTGTAAGGAGGAGGAGGAGGAATCTTGTGGCAGTGGTAATGAAAACGGTGGCCAACAAGAAGACGCCTTCGATCCATCGGTACGGGATGCTCTTCTCAAGAGAGCCGAGGCGGAAGCGGCTCAAATCCAAGCCGAGCAATTCTGTCAAGACGACGACGAAGAAGCGGCCAATTGGAAGAAGGACGTCATTCGAAAGGAAAACAAGATCGCTGTCCAGAAGAAGCAACAAGTGAGTCCAAAGAAGAAGAAATCTTGGGAATTGTGGCTGGTCAGGCCAATTTGGCAGTCGCGGAACGTCGCAATGTCAAAGAAGATCTCCATGAAGGAACACCAAACACAGATGATAACAGGGAGAACCTCATGCAAATTGCCACAGAAATCCATGAAGCTGCCAAAATGGAGAAAATGGGACAGGCAGCTAATGCAGGCACTGTGGATGATGTTCCATCCAATGCACCAAAAGATGCTCTTGTGAGGGAACAGCAACTTAGTGCACCAGAAAACTCGGTAGAGCCCCGCACAGCAGTGGATGCTGTCCCGCAAGCTGGCTTGTACCGAACGACCCAGATGCATCCACAATCTCAGCCAGGTGCGTTCGTGGGAGCACCAGGACAACAGATGCAACGAAACCCCAACTTCAACTATGGCCTTCTTGGTGCTATTTCGGGCACTGATGATGATAGCGGGCCAGAAGACTCCAGTGTTGGTACTGCGCTGCAGATGTTATTGACAAATAATGAAGGGTTGGTACAGGCCAATGCCGTAGAGGATCATACCATTGATTTGATGCATGCCAATCCTGTTGATCTGGAATCAACCCATCAGTATCGTGCACTCCAAAGGAAGCAGCAAGAGAAAACTTTCTTGGCAGTACTTCTTTGGTTGTTGCTGGTTGCTGCCACTATTGTGGGATTTGTTGTGGGAACCCAAAAGAACAAGGAGCCAGAGGTAGTTGTCCTCGAGTCAACAGAGGTTCCAACGGTTTATGGCTCCATGACGCCATCGGAAGTACCATCATCTGCACCCACTGGAGCTCTAGACTTGCTGTTGGATGGCCTACCAGAAACCACTTTGGCAAGCATCAACGATGGCAGCAAGACTCCGCAGTGGAGAGCATGGCAATGGCTAGACAATCATCGAAACATCACAAACTTGCCTGAATGGAGAAAGACACAACTGTTTGCCCTGGCTACTTTTTTCTATACTTTTCATGGAGAAAGTTGGCATCCTTTGATAAAGGGTTCTGGATCGATGGATGACACAGTCGAAGAGTGTGACTGGTTCTCCAGTGGGTTTGGATTTTTGGAAAATGGGATATTCAGAGATTTTAGAGATGAGGGTGTTCCATATTTTCCTCCCTGCAACAGCCAAGGAAAATTTACAAGTCTCTTTCTGCAGGGATTGCAGCTCTCTGGTCTTACCCCAGTTTTGCCACCTTGTGCATTTTTCATCTGTGTTGAGCAATGACATCAATGGATCAATTTCATCTACCGGTATGTTACCAACAGAACTTTACAAGATGACTTCATTGACATCTTTGCAATTGAATTTTTTTGGGTTTACTGGCGAAATTCCTTCTGAAGTTGGACTATTGAAACCATTGAAAAGACTCATCTTGCAGAACAATCAATTGACCGGTCAAGTTCCTTCTGAGGTTTCGCTGCTGACGTCACTGACCGGCCTTGGGCTTCAAAGTAATCAGTTGACAGGTCAAGTGCCTTCAGAGCTTGGGATCCTGACATCATTGGAACAACTTCATCTTTTTGGAAATCAGTTGTCTGGTCTGATTCCTTCAGAGCTTGCGCTCCTGACCTCAATGGAGTTCCTCATTCTTTACTCCAATCATTTGACTGGACTCATTGTGTCTGAGTTTGGAGCACTCACTGCTTTGACTTCACTGATGTTAGATCACAATCAGCTCACCGGTGAAATCCCCTCCGAGCTTGGCCTTTGGACGACTTTGAAATGGCTCAGGCTGAAAGAAAATCACTTGACGGGGACAGTTCCCTCCGAGCTTGGGCTCCTGGCCTCATTTGCTCAGCTTTATCTTTCTGGTAATCAGTTATCTGGTCCAGTGCCCACGGAGCTTTGTCTCGTGACATCGTTGCGAGAGCTTCACCTTCATGACAATCAGTTTGCGAGCACACTTCCAACTGAAATTGGTGTTATGACATCTTTGACATCTCTGCTTCTTCACAACAATAACCTGACAGGAATGCTGCCCAGCCAACTGAATGAATCGATGGGATTGAGGCTATATGGGAATCAGTTTTCAGGAAGTGTCCCAGTGCATCTTTGTTCTTTTCTATGGTGTGATTGTTCCCTAAATGAAACTCCTCCGGTTTCCACCTGTGTTGGTCTCACAGAAGCTGATTGGCCTGGACAATTTCCAACCACAAACGCTGCTGTCATACTAAACATCCAAACAGCTCTTTGGCGATGGGGCATATCATGGGAGTGGCAGACGGAAACCAATGTGACAGGTATTTGGGACACATTGGAATCAGGTGGTCCAGTGGGGTATCAATGGATTCTTTACTCCTCTCTCTTCTCAGTCAGCCCCAACAAAAGGTACAGACTGGTTGTATCTGACAGATATAAAAACGGGTTGGCCGCTGACTGGATATCTCTGACAGGCACCAACCAAACAGTGTTGTATTCTTGGGATCCGGTTGCTTTTGAGGCCTTCTCTGAGCTCATAATTGTCGTGTTGGTTGAAGCTGGTGGATCTTTGGAAATCACAAATTCTACTACTTGAGTTATCTCTGAGATTCTCCTTTCAACACATTCAGGTACATAATGTTAGTGCTTCATTTGCTTGAATTAGCCTTGCTTAATTCCAGGTTCGCTCCGAGCCTGCAATGACCTGAGTCTGTCGCTGTCTAAACTGGAGTGGCATCGGTGGTATACCGGTGCGTAGGGAAGTGATCTACGGAAGCGATTCAGGCTGACGGGGAAAAGAGGCGAAATGCAGGACTTGCTAGCTAGCTGATTGATCAAGCAAGCTAATATCGTTGATCCTTTCCATGATCGGTATCACAACAACAGCCATGAACTTATATCACGTGACCTGCATCAGGTCCGGTACCGTAAGTGCCAACAGGAAAGCAGAGCTCATGAAATACTTTGCCAGTGACCAGGAGGACATCTATTCTATAGCTAAGAACCCCCCCCCTCCTCCCTCCTCCTCTTCTCTTCTATTAGGTATCCTGCCGCAGGTTTTCTTTTCTCTGTACTGAATGGAAGTTTTCGGATCGGAGTGGTTGCATTTTGACACTTTTGGCCATGGCATGAAGCCATCCTTTTAGCTACATGTAGATACCGGTAAAGCTAGCAGCTAGTCAGAGTGGCACCGGTACGTGGGGAAGTTGCGGTATCCACATGTACGGCAGCCGGCAGAGATTTAGGCAAAAGAACAGGCGCAATTCAGGACTAGACTACTAGCTGATTGATCGAGCCAATGGTCCTTTCCGTGATCGGTACCACAGCAACATTCCGTGAGAGGTACCACAGCAACAGGAACTTCTATCACGTCCCCCGCATCCAGGTCCGGTACCGTAAGTGCCCGCCAACCATGAAACGTGATTCCGATGAAAGTGTCAACTTTGATGAGAGGCAGAGGGTTGGTGGCAGTACGTACCGAAAATAGCTCTGGAAATAGTGTTTGCCTCGAAAATCCGCGAGAGGCAAAGAAGCGAGTATTGTCCTTCTGCGCACCGCATCCATTCCAAGCATCGAATGATTCATTCGAGAAAGTGCCATGGAACACTTCTGCTGTGAAGAATCGAGCCATTCCAACATGGATCATCCAAAGCATTGTGTTTGCGCGTAAGTTTCAGGAAGTGGGTGTATGGATGAAGGCTTGGGGCCATTCATTGATAGTAGAAGATTACCTCATCAGCATCTCCTCTTGCTTGTTGGGTGCTGCGCTGTGTTTGGCTTTGACACTTACTTGCTTGATTACCAATACCTGTTTCAGTCATTTCAGGAAGGATCCCTTTCTACGAACTGCACGGATTGCTTCCATCAGTGCAACTACCATTGCGTGGATGTGGTGGCCTACACTGGTTCTTGCTATTCCCATCGTATCCATTCTACAAGCAACTTGGTGTACTTCTAGCCAAATGAGAAAGTGTGGCCTCTATGCTGCCGCCGTGCTAGCCTGCATTGCCTTTGTTGAGGCTCTCTATATTGCAATCCAGAGGATTACCGAGTGTGGAAACAATCTCTTTTTGGATTTTATGGACGATGACAACCGATACCGTCTGTATCATGAGTACCACCAAGATTCTCCGTATTGCTATACTGGTCGTGTTCTTTTCTTGGGAGCGGCGGCAGTTGTGGATGCAGCACTCTTTCTTTTGGTGGCCGTATCTACAACATATTTTGCCATCTATCATTATGATGCTGCTTTGGCAAAGAGCATTCAAGATGCTGAAGAGGCACAAGATGATGAAAGACATGCTGTGCTGTGCGGCATGCAACGATCGCACAAGCTGCTGAAGGAACATCCAAGAAACGACCGCTACACTATCATCTGTTGAGTTCTTTTGGGATTTCCCACCTTGCAAACATGATGTGACAGTTTTTTTATAAAAGATAAGGCAACATACATACTTGCGGAAGCTCTTCCAAAGCTTGAGGCTAGTAGGGCGCAGTTTAAACGATGGCCTGCAGAACGTGGAACTGTGATTCGATTCGATTTCGTTCCTGTTTGTGGATACTACGACTGCGGCTGTCGCAACACCAGCACTATGTGAGGAGTTGTCGGTGCCGCAGCTCGGATCCAGTTTTTGGAAGGATGGCCGTGCAGTACCGTAGCATTGTACCTTCTTCTATTGAGGTGTCTATCGACAATTCATGTACCGTACGTAGGTACTACTAGGCCCGCCTATACCGTACTAGTACGCCGCGGGAAAGCAGCCAACCCCGCGATTTGCTGATCGCAGTGCACCCAGAAAGTGTCATGCTATTATTTGCCCGTCTCTCCCTTCCTAAGCTATTCTGGGCGTCTAGGTTACTACGGTACTGGTTCCCCGGGGACTAGGCCTTCGTTAGTGACCTTTCGATATATACAACAGGGTTTATTGTACTTTAGAAGAACGGTTAAAAAGTCACAAGATTGTTTGTTGTGAAATGAGCAACATCATTTGCTGTCGTCTATAGCAGCAAAAAGTGCTCAGAAGGGGGGAGGGGTTACCACTAGCTAGTAGTGGAAATTGTGATGATGGTTGAGAGATTTTGGAAAATGCTGGCATCGCACGAGACAGCCAGGTCGATTGGCTGACTGGATATAAATGCAGCAAGAGACATGATTTCATTCATTCATTTTGTACTGTTTGTTTTGTTTGACGAAATCGTTCGTTCGTTCGTTCGTGGTTGGATTTGATTTGCTTGATTTTATAATTCTGCGTTTCCGGCGCCATGCTGTACGAGCAGAGCTCTGGTTTTGGCGTTGGGGGTCATTTGAAAACAGGTTTGTTGGTCTGGCCCCCCTTTCAAGTTGGCATCTACACCCAGGTCCTCTAACAAATAGCGGATTGTTTCTGTATGTCGAGTTTCTCTTCCCCAACATGCTCTATGAAATGGCGTAAATCCGTCCTTTTCCGCCGGGGAAACGACATCAACATTGTGGTCTCTCAAAATGGACATAATTTTGGCTCTGCCTTGAAACCCGGCGCCATGAGGGGGCGTATACCCATCTTTCTCTCCAATGCTAACATCCGCCCCTTGGTCTAACAAGTATGCAACAATACTGGTCCATCCGTGCAGTGTGGCTCGCATCACGGCAGTCTGGCCGTTCACTTCGTCTTGGACATTGATATTGGCACCTTCTGCCAGAGCCTCTTTTACTCGCTCTACCGTATCGGCGGCCAGAAGATGACCATCCGGCGAATCCTCATGTCGTCGCACTCCGACTGTGAAGGAACAGAGACCTGCCAGTAGTATTGCCACTAACTTTACTGGAGACATCATCCTGTGGTTTTAGTGAGTTGTGGTTGTGATGTGACTGATGTGATGTATCTCTGGATAGAGGCGGATTTTTCTGGAAGACTACTATCTCGACTACTACTATCAAGCTCGGAGGCAGTCAGCCAGCACAAGAGGGAGATTCGATGGTAGGGTCTTTCTTATTATAACCACCACCTAATCGGGGTCGGCGCAAATGCTTTACTACTGTACTACAAAAGGCCAGTGTTGGGGTTCCCAAGCGAGGTCAATAATGGCAGTGGGAGGCAAGATTTGCAGCTGGCATTTGTGTGGCGGTAATAATCCTGGAAGAGACATCCTCGTTCCCCGGAAGATACATCCAGCCGTTATATTTCATGAAATGGGGTATTTTTGCCGCCACACCAACAAGCCAACACTCGAGAAAGATCCCGAAGGCCGAAGAGCAAAATGGTTAGCTGCTCGCGGTGGCAGCCACCCAGTCACCACCCTCTAATCTTGCTCTTGCTAGCCAGTTGGTCGGTCTATCCCTACTACATTTGCTAGCTAGCTAGTAGTCGCTAGCTAAGCTATTAATAGCCACCAGCTAGTCTAGTGGTAATCTAGTATCCGGTCGTCCTTCTCAGAGGTGCGGTGCATCCACCGCAAATCCTTTTTATAAGGAAGTGCTTGGGACAATGCACAACAACTACATGTTTCATTGTAAAAGACTAACCTTTGATTGTGATTCTGAGCTACCGGTCTCACGCCATCTTCACCCATTCAGCCACATTGCTCGTGACAACAAGGACAGCCTTAATCCTGTTGAGCTCGATTGAATGCGGGGGTTAGCTAGCTAGCAATGGGGCCAACCCAGATGTTACGGTGTCATATCGCGCAACGAGGCGAGCAACACTGGATGGACCAACACTTTTTAAGAATGGTCAGGCAATGTACCATTCTTGTTCTTGAGCGAAAGTGTTGCTCACAGGCTAGCTACTAGGGGGGGGGGGGGCAGCCAACGCGATGATATCACCTTGAGTGCTGCCTCAGGGGAGCGATGAGTGCCAATGAAGCCGAGCAGAATTGGGATTGTTACCACAGCAGTTGGCGTAATGAAAATAAAGGCCCAATGGCCGTACCGGTATCATTTGATAGATTGGCTGCAGTCTCCGCACCGACCGGTAAAAACTTCACTGCTTCATAATAATTCCTTTATTGGTAATTAAACCTCTACTTCTTCGCACAACAAAGGCTCATCATGCAGCAGTACTGTACCGGCATGTAGTAGTGAACCCATTTGAATAGAGATCCAGGCAAAGGATAGGCAAGACACTCAAGATCACCTCCCACATCACTGGTGCATGGCCGTGGGATGGGTTCGGGAGCAAGGCAAACATGATTGAAGGGCCGCGTGCCCGTTTCTGTTGCGGGAGTGTAGCTGGGAGTGGATATTCCCCGAGAATTTGCTTTTGGCACATCCAGGAAGCTCTGTCGACAAAAAATGCAACATCCACCAAATTTGTGTCGCCGGTACGGAAGTCTTTGACCTCCAGCAAGAACCCATGAAGCCAAGATGCAGACAGAAAACCAGCAGAACACGCTCATAATATACATTCAGCAACCTTGCCCTTGGAATTGTTCGCTCGCTCGATCGTCGAAAATGAAACTCTGTCTTGTGCTTTCCCTCGTTGTCGCCCTCGCGATGGCGCAGCCGTCGCTGGCGAAAAAGATCCGAGGAAGGGCTCCTCAACAAAACGAACGCCGAGACATCCAAATTCGAAAGAAAAGCATGCGTTCCAACAACGGTGGATACGGAGGCTATCGTGAACCTAGCCTCTGGGTGCAACCGGGCGGTACGGGTGGCGGTCCTCCTGATTTGAACCAAGTTACGGTTGGCCAGGTCACGGTCACACAGCAGAATGGTCAATCGTCTTCTTCTTCCACAACCACAGGAACATCTACGACGACAACGTCAGGAGGAACGGTCACCGTAACAGGAGGACAGCCCATCATGAACGTAGGAGCCAATGGCGATCAATTGGGAGACGGCTGTACTGGAGTCATTTCCATCACGAGGCCTGATGGAAGCGTCGTTCAGTCTGGTACTCCATGTGTTACCACTACCTCTACAAGCACTGCTGGTACTTCCTCAGGCTACCTTCGCCCAAATCGTCAAAGTGGCAGTAACAGTAAGAACGATCGTAGCAGAGAAGGAAACGCTGCTAGCGCTTCGTATTGGACCAACCCAGCGGATACATCGGGAGGCGGTGCCCCAAACCTGAATCAAGCTTATGTTGGAGAGGTCACGATAACGAGGAATAATCCTTGAATGGGCTAGAGAATAGAACCAACGAATAGCATCATGTAATGTGCGTGATGATGATTACTGTATGTATTTGACGCCACAGATGGCTGTAATAGTACTCTAAGTGACCAGAAAATGTAGGACCTCGGAGGCTACTACCGTACACAAGAGAAGGCATCCTCCAAAGTTCTATATAGGCAGCCATGTGCTAGATCGTCTTGACCAGCATACCGGTAGTGCATGCTTGCAAACGAAGCTCAAGCAAGAAATTGCCAGCAGCCATATGCAGCCAGGTGCGAAGCTCCTGCAACTCAGTTTGTACTTTATGGATGTTCCACTATGGCCCATCTTGATGATTATTTGTCTCCAACAAAGAGATACAACGACGAGCGCGGCACCAAAGCCGGTACTGGTGCTGTACTGTGAGCCCTCGAGGACGGCTCCAACTGCTTTCAAACAAAGCTCAAGAAATTGCCTGCATATGCATGTACCGGTACCTGCATCACAGAGTGCGTTATGGATATGTTCCGCAATGGTCCTTCCTTACAGCAAAACTAATCTAAATCCAACGAACGTATTTCTAGTCTAGCTAGTCAAGATTTTCTCTGGTCTGCTTGTTCTCCGTCGTGGATCTTTTACAGCCCCACGCTTTTTCGTTGGCCTGTTGTATCCAAACACAACCATCATCTCTCTCACGTTTGATGGAGGTTGGCTACAAGGAAAAGAGACAACAACAACACAACAAGAAGAAACGAAAGATGGCAGAACCAGATCCCAACAACCCGCAGGGCCTTTCGAAGAACCAGTTGAAAAAGCTGGCGAAAAAGGCCGAGAAGGATGCGAAAAAAGCCGAGAAAAAGGGTGATGGCGACCAAACGAACCAAGCGCCACCAGCAGCAGATGCCAAGCCAGCAGCAGCTCCTGCCAAGGCACCAGCAGTCGCCAAGGCACCAGTAGCAGCAACTCCGAAAGAACCTCCGACTTGGAAGATTGGTCATGCCAAAGCCGGAGATTCTTCTACGGTGAAAGTGGCATTTGCCAGTCAACTGTTTGGTGTCTCGGTGTCGACCGCCAGCAAATCCGAAGTGAAGAAACTGGCAGGTGATGGGGATTTCTTTCTTGCGTCCACCACCCATCCAGTGCTGTGCTTTGGTGCCAGTGTCGTTGGAGGAGGAGGCAATGCCATGGCCAAAGCGTTGCGGTATGGATCGACTACCATGAGTCCCTGCGTACCATCGATTGATTTGTTGGTGGATGAATGGTGCGAATGGGAACGTACCGTCTTGAGAACGGCCAAAAACGACAAGCAAGTCACTGCCGCACTCACGTATCTAGATGCAGCCATTGCCAACAAGGCGGGTCCACCCGGTCCTGCCGTGCATTTGGTCGGCCTCATGGATACTACCGCCGATGTTGTCGTCGCGGTGACACTCCACGAACTCTTGGAGAAACATTCCGCCGTCGCGGTGCCACCCGCCGTGGACAATTACCGCAAAGCCCATGCGGTTGCTCTCACACACGCCAAAGCGTTGGCCCAACAATGGCACGATGCCTCCAATGTCAGTAAAATCGTCCCCTACAATCCAGACAATCCTCTTTTGAATCCCGTCTTGACGGCCATTTTCCAACAAGCGGCACTCAAAGTTGTCAACGGAGATGAAGATTTGCTACCCGATGCCATGGTCAAGAATTGTTCCAATGCCAAACACGGCGATTATCAGTGTCAATCTGCCATGCCCATGTTTGCCGCCATGAAAAAGAGTGGAAATATGCCCGCCACGATCAAATCCCCCAAAGATGTCGCACAGGCGATTATCGACCATCTCGATCCTACCCATTTGGCGGTGATTGAAAACATTTCCATTCAAGGACCGGGCTTTATCGTCTGTTCCATTACCAAGTCCTACTTACAATCGCATTTGATCAAGTGGCTGGCATCGGGCGTGTTGCCCAAACCCCCCATTCCTCAAACGTTCGAATGCGTCGTGGACTTTTCCTCTCCCAACATTGCCAAGGAAATGCACGTGGGTCATTTGCGATCGACTATTATTGGAGAAGCCGTCTGTCGGGTCTTGGAATTTGTCGGACATCACGTCCACAGAACCAATCATGTCGGTGATTGGGGAACTCAGTTTGGCATGCTCATTCAATACTTGAAGGAAGAATATCCCGAAGTGGGTCAAGAAGCCGATGGCGGTGAATTGCCCAACATTACCGATTTGACGGTCTTTTACAAAAATGCCAAACAACGATTCGACGAATCGGCCGAATTCAAAAAGACGGCACAAACCAATGTCGTTGCACTCCAATCAGGAGACAAGGAGTGCCTCAAAATTTGGAAAATGCTCTGTGACGTGAGTCGCAAAGAATTTCAAAAGGTCTACAATCGATTGGATGTCACACTCGAAGAAAAGGGAGAATCCTTTTACAATGACAAGATTCCTGCCGTCATTCAAGAATTCGATCAAGCCGGACTCGTCAAGATTGAAGAGGGTGGTGCCAAGTGTGTCTTTGTCACAGGACATTCCATTCCGTTGATGCTGCAAAAGAGCGATGGTGGATATGGATACGATTCGACCGACATGGCGGCACTCAAATATCGATTGCAGACACTAAAGGCGCAGCGGATTATTGTCATTACCGACTTTTCACAAGGCGGGCATTTTGAAATGTGTTATGGTGCGGCCGACGAGATTGGGTGGCTGACCAGTGGGCAACGATTGGATCATATTGGGTTTGGTACCGTCATGGGCGAAGATGGCAAACGATTCAAGACGCGATCGGGTGATACCGTCCGATTGGTCGATTTGCTCGACGAAGCCGTCAAGCGCATGGAAGATTCGTTGCGACAGCGCATTACCGACGGCAAGGCTAATATTACCGAAGCGGAAGTGCACGAAGTGGCCGAAGCCATTGGATATGGGGCGGTCAAGTACTTTGATTTGCGACGAAATCCTACTACCAACTACAAGTTCTCGTACGATCAAATGCTCGATACCAAGGGCAACACGGCCGTGTACTTGCTCTATGCGCGTGTCCGGTTGGAGAGTATTTGTGCCAAGGCAAAGGCGGATCATGGAGTGGATGTCGAGGAACTCCTCAAAGCGGGCGAAGTACCGGTGCTAGAGCATCCCTCCGAGCGCAACTTGGCCAAGGAACTGCACTTGTTTGCCGAAGTGTTGGAAACAACCTTGGACGATTTGTTCCCGTACCACATTTGCGAGTACGTGTACAATGTGTCGATTGCGGCATCGGACTTTGTCACGCAATGCAAAGTGTTGGGAGTTCCCGAGATGAAGAGTCGACTGTTGCTGTGTCATGCTACCATGGTGGCGATGCGTCAATGCTTTGATTTGTTGGGGATTCGTCACGTTAAGCGTATCTAACCAGGTAGCTAGCTCCTGGCCTGTTGGACTGATACTAGCTAGTAAAAGAGAAAAGATGCATTCAAAGTTGTTCGGGTAGATCTCAATGCCAGATTAGCTATGTCCTTAGTTTCTTTGCCCTCTCTCGGTGTACATTGCGCCTCTTGGTTGCATGGAAAATAGCTGGGCCCATTCAGGTGCCTACCGGGACATGGAGTAATGTACCGATACCAGGCACTGTACCGCACTATCGAAGTCAGCGTCCGGCACTGTCTACTGTACTAGCTAGCTAGTACCGGTACAGATTGCTTGCAGGAACACAACGATTAGCCCGGGTTGTGTGGTTACTAGCCAGGAACAGCCGACTGCAGGAGCCCCACAATACCAGCCAGATGCTTGCTTGATCTTCTTGTTACCGGTGTCATGGATCTGCCACGACTACTGTAGCTACGGTACCGGAAGGTCTAGCTATTAGCCACTGGTGGCGTTTGTGGGAGGGGTCCATACGTCCATACTGCTTGTGACCCATGTTGCAGTCAGTACTGGTACCAAGTACCGGTACGTCGTACTGCACAAAACTGTTCCTCTGGCACAACAGATACTAGTACGACAATCATAAGCAAACCAAAGTTGACGTAGGTAGGTAGTATTTTTTAACATGTTAGACGTATGATAGTAGGAACTACTAACTGTTTACAAAGTCAACATGACAATGGTGCATTGCCGTTCCATAGAATGAGTGTCATTGGCAAATGGCTTGCTCCCATCGAGCATCATGAAATCCTTGGCCGCTACGTCGTACTCCACGGTGCCACCCAATTTGTTGGTCCAAATGTGCTGGGTTGCTGGATTGGTTGGCTCCACAACCACAGAGGCAAAACCCTTCTCTCGAGCATAGTCTGCAGTCAGTTTGCGAAGACGGCTGGCAAGTCCTCTGCCAGAATACTGCTTGGAAGTGGCTCCCATGAAGGCATGAAGAACCTCATTTTGCTTGACTCCAGCAGCACTGCCAAATTTTTCCCCTACTAGTTGAGTGTCCAAGAGCTCCAGAAGGGCAAAAATTGGAATGGCTTCAGGAAGGTCTCTTGCAAGATCCTCACTAGCTTCTTCATCAGGGTTCATTGTATCATAAAAGTCTTCATTCAGCATGGCTGCTACAATGCGGCCAGTTTCGTTATCCATGCAGACCAAGGATAGTTCGTCTTCAATGCACTTGTCCACCAGTGCTTCCACCAAGTGCTCCTTGAGCAAATCTGCAGTAATACCTAGAAACTTGCAAAAGGGCTCTCCTTCGGCAAAGCTTGTGGCAACCATAGAAATGATATCATCACGATGGCTTGGCTTCTCAGCAATGAATGACTTGTTGAGGACACGGATGGTGAATCCAGGGCAGGTTGTAGTATCAATGAACATATTTATAAGGGCTTGGTTGTAGTTTTGTTGGTTGCTTGGCTGGGCTGAAGCTGTGGAAACTTAGATTTGTGAGCCAATTGCTAATCGCTGCCAAACAATTTGGGTGTCTTGCCAAAAAATAGGTGGGATCCACTGTGACTCAACTCAGTGTTCCACAAACATGACAAAACCTGGGTGGGTCAGGCTCGTGTAGCTCTCGTGTATTGGTACCGGTATGCAGCCCTCTGCTCAAGCATGAGTCAATGAACAGTCGCCGCCCAATCACAGCTGAGTGACTCATGACCTCATTTTGAGCAGTGCGTACCAACGTAGCAACAGCAGAATCGAATCGAATTCAATCGAATCGAATCGAACCGAACCAAATAGTCCTGTAGACTGGGTCTACTCGTCTAATCAATCTATTAATAATAGTACATTTCAAGAAACAGTGACACCAGACGAAGCTTTAGAGCAGCTGTCAACTTCTCCTCCCGCTGTTCATCCCCTGAACTGCCGTGACTATCTGGCTGTATCTTCGGACGGTCATCCCTATCTGGCACTACTCAGATCTACCATAGCAGTTGTTTGATATCATCACTCATGCCAGAAGAACCGAATACCCCCGTCAACCCCCATTCGCTTTGCTGCTGCATTTTGATAGACTCCTCAAGGAACAGAGTCTCTCTATCAAATACAGATAGTTAGTTAGTGAGATAGACCGAGTCGAGTCAAGTCGAATCCTTACCGCTCTTCATTCAATTGTTGTTGTTGTGATTACCATGGCCCTCGAAGATGTTGTGGTTGTGAATAATAACTCTGCTGCAGGCTCTGCCACCAGTCGCAAGCGGAAATTGCCCGATGTGGATCCCACCATGGAACTGACGGCGCAAGAAAAGCAGTGGGCTCTCGATATCAAAGAAGCCTTTGCAGACGACGATGAGATTTGTGCAAAGGTCTTTAGTGACATGCAGATTGCCATTTTTGCTATTGTGGATCGAGATGATGTGGGTCGGTCTCTGGAACGAGCTCAGTGTCTACAAGCCTTTCGCATGCAGTACAACATTAACGATACCGTTCAGGAAGGCATTGACATTTTTCAACGCCAACAAGACATCTGTCCCGGAATGTTGCTCTCGATAGAAGAATGTCCCAATGATGACGGACGAGGATCGCACGCGCTAGTCATGGACTTGGCCAAGTACTTTCCACTGCGATTCTTGGACAACCCCAAAGACTTTCGGTGCAGCATTGGATCCATCTACTATTCCATATTGTGTACACAACCCGATCTCACGAGCGTCCGAGAGGGCTTTCGGCAAGTCTTTGAATGCGATGATGTTGGCTGGGAGAATGCGTGTTTCAAGGCCGAGTTAAAATCCGTGGACGAGCTCCTCACGTCACTCCCTTATCGACGAAAACAAGTGAAATGTTTGCGCATGCCATCGGTATTGCTTGTCGTACTGCATCTGCTACGTCCCTTCATGCCCAAAGAAGAATACGATGCCTTTTCTTATGGATCCGAAGACTTGCAAATTGAATTCCCCGATCGCATTGATCAGTTTTATATGCAACCCACTCCCGCCGACGCCTTTGAGCACTTGATGAAACGATGTACCAGATTACTCAAACGTCGAGTTGAAAATGAAGAATCCTTTCGACTACAGGACTGAACGCTACAGCAACAATCCACAATACAACCCCTCCAGAAATCTTTGGATTCCACAATTCTTGTGGTACCGGCCTCTGGAAAATCCGGCAAGAGCAGCAAGAACCACTCACACGAAGCAATCCCAGGGCGGCAACATCCGCTCACGCTGTCATGGATTTATCATCCAATTGAGGATACGACATCCATGGATGCCTCACGCAGTTTGGTGACGGCGAGAATCGAATCAAAAAATCAATCCACTTTGGCAGCCACTCTATTGGAATGGGAAGAAGCACTGGCTTTCCGCCCGTTTGTAGAGTTCGAGTCGTTCGAATCTGACGTCTCGAACGAGAGTCTGGGCAGGTTTCGACGTGCTTGACGAGCTCGCTAGTGGATTACTAGAATTCAATCGAATCGTGGGCTTTGCTACGATTTAGTTAGTATCCTTTGTGATGCTTCAGGCACGATATCGTTCCAAACGACCTCCTCTACGTTGTCCGAACAGGAAGTTGCCAATTCCAGCAAAGAATCTGGAGCCCATGTCAAGAAGGTTGAGACTTTTCTTTTCGAGCCTACCTACCGGTAGATAGCGAAACAAGTCGACACGATTCTGGAAGCGTCAGCCAACGGCTCAACTCAGCTAGCACCGTCAGGCCCAACGCCCAGCTAGTCCCACACAACAACCAATCTCCTACGCCTGCACCTGCACCCACGCCAACATCAGCCCCAGCCAACACTAGCTATCCCCAGTCATCCCCATCTACAGGGCCACCCAATCTCCAGTGTAGGTCTACACATGGGCGGACCAAAAATGCTCCCGAGTTTACGCCCATACCAGTGCCAAGCACCACCCCGTGATCCAACCTCGGTCTAAACAAACTTCCAAATGCCTGGCCCACTCGGAGCCCCGAAGCCAGGACCAACACCTGAACCAATGCCCAGCGTCAATCCCTGCCTTGGCCTGGACCAATTCCAGGCTTATCTCCTGAAGGTGCGAACCTTAGCTTAGCTACTAGGACCAAACTCAGGCCCAGTACTGCCAGAATTTGCGCTCCCAAGAGGATGGAGGTACTGCAACTCCCAAATATTAGAAGGAACAAACAATGGAATGCAGAGCCCGAAGAACCTACCGGTACCTTTGATACAAACTGTGCGCCTAGCTAGTTCCCCGCGCTTGCAATTAAAGGTTCTGCCAAAATTCTTTTGGATTTGCTCATTTTCCAAAGAGAGTGCTTCTGGCGGGTTCAGATGTATTTGCTTGAGGGCTGGCCTTCTTTTAAAAGCGCAGCAGTGATAATGGATGAGAATTCCTCTGTCAAGTCAACGCCTTTGGAGTTTTCTCTGGCCATAGTTAGCACTCATTTTGCTGTCAAGATTGAGTACTAAATCTTTTCTTCTAAAAAGATTATTAGTACAGTATGCTCTCTAAGATTTTTCCCTGTCTCACAAAAAGCCGAGGCCACACAATTTTCGCCCCTCCCTTCTAAAACTTCATTGGCGGTGTGTTGTTTGTTGTGATAGAAGCAAGGTGTGAAGAGGCTTCCACTCGTCTGCATCAAACCGTTATTGGCATTACTGATCCCACTAGGGGAGTCCATTTTTGTGGGGGTATCGAACCGAAAAAGGGAGCACCATGGCGAAAGGCAGGGTAAGTTTTTAAAATGGACGGATGCCGATGTTCGGATTTTGCCGCAATAAGCGATCCTCGACCATGGCGACGACGCGCCGAGGCAAGCGCTAGCTGGCGGTGTCAACGTGAGACTAACATGGCGATTTCTTTTTTCTTTTTCTTACATGATTATCTTTCATTTCAGTCAAGAGCAGCTGCTCCAACTTCTTTCAAGGAGGAGAAGAAGAAGCCAGTCAAGGCCAAAGCTGCTACTTTAGTGAAGTGCCAGCCTTACAAGATCCGTCCCACGCGAGCGGCGGCTCCATCTTCCTTCAAGGAGAAAAAGAAACCCGCTCCTGCTGCAGCCAAGAAGAAACCTGCTCCAGTAGTTGCTCGAAAGAGGTTTACACCTCCCAGAAAGGCAGCTCAACCTCCTCCTGCTACTAAATTCATGACATGTCCCGAAACGGGAGAGCGAGTGTTTGTGGGCACTGTCACTCTAGCCGATATGAAAAAGCCTCCCAAAGGAGAAAAGCGCAAGATTCTATTCAAAGTTCCCAGTGCCAAGATACGGCAAACTCTATACGATGAACTGGCATTATGTTTGGACGATCGCGAGACGCGGCTCTTGCCCAAGTACGGGGGACGTCCCTGGAGTATCATTTGCCGTGTCACTGACAACGCCAATGCGGGTTCTCCCTTTTTCCGTTGGTTCCGAGGAAAGCTAGAACTTGCGGTGTTGCCACATTTGTTGGAAAAAATCCCGGATCCACCCAAGTTTCCCGGATATGAACAGACTGCCGAGGGCGTCCGTCGACTCCGGGATGCCCAAGACTCGGATGCGGAGGAAGAGCCGGAAGAAGAGTATGACAATTTGACAGAGGAAGAAGTCCAGCGAATGGAATCACTAGTAGGCAGGGAAGTCTCGGCATTGTCACAGGT